>WNWU01020470.1:0-24680 GCA_012654045.1 Ptyas mucosa
CAATAACCAGGAAAGAGTGAGTATTTTTGGAATATTGTACGAGAAAGACAGGTTCGTGACTTTGGACCAATAACCAGGAAAGAGAGTATTTTTGGAATATTGTACGAGAAAGGCAGGTTCGTGACTTTGGACCAAATATTGTACGAGAAAGACAGATTCGTGACTTTGGACCAATAACCAGGAAAGAGAGTATTTTTGGAATATTGTACTAGAAAGCCAGGTTTGTGACTTTGGACCAATAACCAGGAGAGGGTGAGTATTTCTGAATACTTTACAAGACAGCCAGGTTACTGACTTTGGGCCAATAATAACCAGGATAAGGTGACTATTTTGGGGAATAATAAACAGGACAGCCAAATTAGTGACTTTTGCCCGATAACCAGGAGACAGTGAGTATTTCCGGAATATTATGCAGGAAAGCCAGTTTTGTGACTTTGGGCAAATAACCAGGAGAAGATGAGCATTTTTGGAATATTATACTTCCCCCTAGTCTCCCAAGGGGCAGCAAAGAGCTTGCTGGCTGCTAGAAGAAAAAAAGCCCCAAAACTAGTGAATGAGATTTCATTGAACTAGGGCTGTATAAAATCTTGGCTTACGTAGGTAGAACCTGGTTAAAGAATATATATATACTGCATAGACACAACATCAAAACCATATTTTGCACAGATAGAAAGATATCGTCTATTCTGAGAAACCCTAAAGACAAAATAGAATTAGAGGATCAAGGCATATACGAAATCCCGTGTGCTTCCTGCCCCTCAGCATATATTGGACAGACCAACAGAAGAATGAGTGTGCACATTGAGGAACATAAAAACTCAGTACAAAAGAAAGAACGCACATCATCATTAGTACAACATATAAATGCCACAGGACATAATATTAATTTTAATAACACAAAAACAGTTGCAAAAATAGAACATCTCAATGGCAGAATAATCAGAGAGGCCATCGAAATAGAGAAAAAGACCATATTGTATGAATAAACGTGATGACGCTTCCCGTCTGCCTACTATTTGGAAACCTGCTCTCATAGATAGACGAATCTTAACACAAAATACAAACCATAGATCAAGGGTTCACCAAAAAGTCTGTGTTGCCACCAGTTCCAGCATAACTTATCCATCGACCCACAACCAAGCAACAGCGCTTCCACCCAATCAAAATACAGCTACGCCATCAGCCAATCAGAAAACAGCAACACGGTCGACCAATCAAAATACAGCAACGCTGTCGACCAATCAGAATACACCTTTGCCTCTTTTCATAGAAAAACGTCAGTTACGGTCACACAGATTGCCCATAAGCACCAAACCAAGAACATCAGCCAGAAGATGACGGATGTGATTTCGTCGAAACATCGCTACTACCCTTTTAAGGATATGTTTACAATTACACGGGGAAGAAACCCGAGATATTAACTGTACATGCCAGTCTCATTCCATCTCTCTCTCTCTCTCTCTCCTCTCTCTATATGTGTGATTCGAACCCCCTTGCAGGGGTGGGCTGCTGGGGTTTGCAGGGGTTCGGGAGTAGCTAAGATTCCGTGCAGTTTGGAGAACCCCCCCACCCAATCCCACTCCTGGCTGGCCCCACCCACCCCACCGCTCCCAGGAGTCGCCACGTGGCCCGTTTTGGATGCAGGAAGTGCAGAGCACGCACGGAGGCTCGGGGAGGGTGAAAAACGGGCCTACAGGAAGTTCGAGAAGGCCTCTGGAGTCTGGGGAAGCTGATTTCGCCATCCCGGAGGCTCGAGAAAAGCCTCCGGAGCCCAGGGAGGGCAAAAACACCCCACCGGTCGTGGTGCAAGAGGCAGACTAGGCCACGCCCACCATGGCTACGTCCACTCAGCAACCGGGCAGAGAACCCCTTGTAAAATTTTTGAAGCCCACCCCGGGCCCCTTGGTGTACCTTAGCTATCCAAAGTCTCTTGTTCGCAGCCAGGTGAAGCTCACAAGAGTTGGGCAGGAGGGGGGGGGGAGGAATTAGGAAAGGCACAGAGCATAAAATCAAAGAGTAGTGAAAAGGAAAGAAAGGAAAGAAAGGGGGAAAACCCAAACGCATGCACACACAATGCGTTCACTCGCTCCCTGGCACAAAAACAAAACAGAAATTTGGAAGTACTTACCAGATTCTTCTTTTCAAGCAGCTGTCCGATTCAAACTGCAAGCCCCTTTACCACCAGTGCCAAGTGCCAAAAATGGTCTGCTGCTAGCTGGGTGAACTTACTTGAGCTAGATCCCGCTGGTCAGGTGAATCTCAAGTCCCATCTGGGGTGCCAGATAGAAGACTAATCTGGGGTTTTAACTCCAGAGAATGCCGCCCATGAATAAGTAAAAATGAGATCTAGACAGCTGTGAGGAAAGAAGAAATATTTTTCTTCCTAAAAGCAAGAGAGTTTCCCTTCTTTAAGGGGCAGGCTGCCCAAAAATGGGGTACAGCAGATATTTTTATAGGGGGAGCTTGTCCGGGGTATGGGAGTGTCTACATGCCATTTCTCAGGTGACACTTCTGGGGCGTGTGCATGGGTATGTTTATTCTTGTGAACATACAGTTCCTCTGGGAGACGAAATTTAGTTAACTCCGTTTGTATTTGCAGACCTTATCCTTTGATATGTGGATTAGGTCTGGGTAACTTATTTGGGGGTTTGAGGAAGTTTGCTACTTATGGTTGATTCACTTAGTTGCAGCTTGACTGTCAATTAGCTAGTGGGGACGCCAATAATCAGTCCATGGTAGATTCTCTTGATGTTTTAAATGAGAATGGAAGCAATATAAAGAATAAAACAAGATTTTTAAATATAGCTTGTCAATCTCTTCCTTTTCTTCTACTTTTGCTTTGTAAAATAGTGACATGGTTAACTTCTGGGGCTCTAATCCCCTTGTTGTGTGAAGCCCTTTTTACTTGCTCTCCTGTAAGTTTTCCCGTGGCTTTTTGCAAATTCCTTTTTCTGAGCAATCTAAGGGAAAAAAACTCTTCTCCCCTGGGATATTCTCCAATCTCTCTGTTGTGGCCCGCCAGCTGCCAGCAGAGCTGGCAGCAGACTCAAGACGATGAGGAGTCTGGGGAAGAACTTGAGCCAGTTCTGGAGTCTGGGGAAGGCTCTGATGGATGGACAGCGTCAGACACTCAGATAGAGCCAGGGCTCTCTGACATTTTCCAGCCACCGGAGGCAGCTGCCTTCGGAGGCGGAGATGAGTGGGGAGGAAGAACAGCTGGGGCCTGTTCCAGATCCACGTATGCACAGAGCAGTTAGGAGAGGAGAACAACGGAGGACAAGGAGTCGACTCGGGAAGCAAGGCACACATGGATGCTGAATGGCTCCTCCCTGGCTGGGGAATAAATAGAAGGAAAAGGGAGTGGTGGTCATAGGAGACAACTGTTCGTATTTCTGAAGATTTTGCTCTTTGTGTTTCGTGCATCAAAGGCTGCTTGCCAGAACTTAATTTGCAGCGTTTCGGCTGGGAGCTCGGGGCCTGGCAATTATCGCAAGGAACTGATAAGGTCTGTTACTGCAGTTAACTCTTTGAAGGACTATTGTCTGGATTTTTTGGTGTGTGACTGCCATTAATTCACAGGAGGTAAATAAAGAGGGGGGTTTTTTGTGACAAGGAGTCTCTTTCTTATTTCTGCTAAGCCTGGGTCAGAACAGTCTCTCTACCCTTTTCTTTCTGTTCTGTTGAGCTCCCATTCCCACCCACCCCCATCAGCCCCTTCTACCACAAAGATCCTGCAGGAGAAAAGTACGGACAACCGTGGGATCTGGCAGGGCAAGAACCGTGAACCGCAAACACAAAACTTTCGCTGCGTCCCCACATAACAGACACAGTTGCCCTTGCTGACCTTAATAGGGATACTAAGGTGGCAGGTCAAGGTAGCTGTGACGACGACGGTAACTCCCATGACCAGGATAATGAAGAACTCGTTTTAGATAGGGGAAAGCGTGAATCGGGTATTACCCGTCAGTCACACAAGTAGAGCAAGGTATCCACAAAAAGAGAAGCCACCGTTTGGTTGATGATTCATTTGTAAGGGGTGTCGATTTAGGAAAGGGTGCGGAGTGTTTGAAAGAGGCCAGGCGTCTGCCAGGTGTTACTTCCAGCAGAGACAAGAGGCCTATTTTTAAGATAGTCCAGAACGCCTGTAAGGACCGTTGTCAGCGTTCCGAGTAATGCACCCATTCGAAGCAGAACTCCAAGGCAGGTAGATTCCTCCAAGGATATTTTTATTGCAGCGGTTCCCAAAGTGGGCAGTACCGCCCCTTGGGGGGGGCGGTGGGATGATTTAAGGGAGCGGTAAGAAGCAAGGGGGGTGGCAGAGGAGTGCTGGAGGTGGCACAATTCTGCCTGGGGCTCTGTCAGCTGCCAGTCAGCTGAGCACTTCCGGTTCCGTCCCCACTCACGCCATCACCTCCTGCGCCTGAACGTACCTGTGTTTTGCCTGGCTCGGCAAACTTTCCCTATTTTTTTTTTAATTAAAAAAGCAGGTTTCTACTACCCACCCAACTGTAACTCTTTTCAAATCAGAAGTGAACACCCACACATTGTAAGTATTCTGATTTTCAGAGCAGAAATGGCAGAAGCAGAAAAAAATCAAAGAAACGTAGAATATGTGGAATAGCTGAAGTATGGATTTATACCAGCACCATCATTACTGCAGTGAACAAAATTAAAGCACGTGCTCTCAATGATCGACTATTCCGAGAGCTCTGTGTTGAGAACGATGGAAGATTTTGATCGTTCGCTGCTTCATACCGAAGTTCATTGGCTATCAAAAGTCAACTGTGTGATATGCTTTTACAATCTTTTTGACACTATTGTGGAGTGGTGGGGGGGCACTGAGGATGAGTTTGTTGCACCAAGGGGGCGGTGGACTGAAAACATTTGGGAACCACTGGTTTATTGGATACATCGTATCGGCACAGCCGGTGAAAACCCACTCTAACAGTTGCCGCGGTTTTCACCTAATTAAAAAAGTCCCCCCCCCTCCCAGGTGTCACCAGTCAAATTGTCCAATGAAAATGGAAGACAGGCTCCTCTCCTCTTATAAGAGTCACCTGTTTCAATGACCTTGGTTCCCCACAGGAAAATTTTATGCTTTGACTGTTATCTACTCCAGTGGTGGGTTGCCCCCGGTTTGGACTGGTTCGCAAGAACCGGTAGTAAAACTGGCGGGAGGCTCCTCCCACTGCCCCAGATGTCATCATAGGCGATCTGCACATGCGCAGATGCTTGGCGCACACGTGATCCTATTGTGAACCGGTAGTAAAGATAAGTAGAACCCACCCATGATCTACTCCCCCCCTCCCTTCCCCTACTCAAGGCTTCCTGGCAACTATGAGGCAGCACAAGATGGCTTCAGCCAGGTTCGCTTCAGAGTTGACATGTGATGTTGATGCTGGGGGCCTGCGGTGCCCGTACTGGTGAAAATGGAGTTGGGATAAAATTGAGGCCGGCTGGAGGTTAGGGGCCTCGCATAAAGGCGCGTCCAAAGATCCAGTGGGGATCCGTGAGGGGAGATGAGTGGACAAGCAAAGGAGCTCAGTCATGCCCAAGGGCAGAGCCCTGAAAGATGCATTTTTTTGGGGGGGCATCTCTATGCAAGAATGCTCCCGTCCACCCGGCTGCAATTTTTCCCCGAGAACCGCTGCCCATCCTCAATCCTTTGACTTCAAAACCCCACAAGAAGCATGCTGGCAAAACCACCACGGCTAGCAAGTCCAGTGCTCATGACCTAACACCCAAGAAAAACTGCCCCAACCTCCCCACCTTCCATCCCCCCCTCCCGCAATCCTTCCGTAAAGAAAGCCAAGGGCAGCATAGAATTCCCCCAAGAAAAACCTCCCCAAACTTCCACCGGTGAGTCTAGCAGTCTGTCAAGGAAGAAATCCAAGAGCAGCAAGCACCTCCCACAAAGACCATGTGATCCTGCCCTCTCTTAGCCCCCTGCCACAATCTCCCACCGCTCCTGACACCTGTAGGCCTTCGGCTCCCGCATGCTCCTGCAGTGATCCTCCGCCCAATCCGTCTCACCTCAACGCCCAACAAAATCTCCCGCAACGCCAAACTCCACATTCAGAAGTCTGAAAAGCTACACCTGTCTGACATGAGACTCCCAGAAATACCTCCAAGCTGGCCACCTACTCTACCACACGCCTCACCCCCATCACACAGCCTTTAGGCTACGGAAGACCACAGCTGAGGGGCTGCTGAACAGAACACAACGGCCATTGGAAGCAGCCATTAGCTGACAAACATTGACTGGAACCGCTGGTAGAGCAAAGGAGCTCAGCTATGCTCAAGGGCAGAGCCCTGAATGACACGTCTTCTGATGCCCCCCACTCGCCCGCTCATCCCCACCGGATCTTTGGGGCGTGCTTTTAAGTGAGGATCCCAACGTCCAGCTGGCCTCAATTTATCTCGACTACTGTTGCCCACCATCCATCCTTCAACTTCGAAAGCCATTGCCCACAAGAACCGTACTGGCAAAACCTCCATGGCCAGAAAGTCCGGTGCTCATGAATTAACCTCCCCCCACTCCTGAATCCCCCAAGTATCCCCCTCTGTGAACCTACCCTGGAGGTTTTTCTGTGGCTTTGCAAATTCCTTTTTCTGAGCAATCTAAGAAAAAACGTCTTTTCCGTGAGCGGCTTCACTGGCGCAACAGGCCTAACCCCTTGCTGGGTGAAGCAGATTTTCCTTGCTCTCCTGCAACTTTCCCCGTGGCTTTGCAAATTCCTTTTTCCGAGCAACCTAAGCAAAAAACTCTTCTCTACAGCGAATTTTGCTCCACCGGCGCAACGGGCTGGCGAGGGAAGGAAAGAGAAAGGATAGGCGGTCAGGATGTGTGTTTCTTCAATTCTCACCCCTCCCCTCCCTTGCGGCCTTTCCCTCCTCCTCCTCTTCCTTCGCCTGTGCTGCAATTTCCCCACAAGTAGCCGCTCGCTACCTGGGGAAAACTCTTGCAATGTAGCGGCCTTCTCCACCAGTCTCCAAATGGAATGAAATGTGGATGTGGCCATTTGGTAACTGCATAGAGTCATCACCAGTATTGGCTGCCATTTTCCAAGGCATCCTTCATGGGGGGGGGGTCGTCCAACGAGCAAGAGGAAATGTGTAGCATGGAACCTGTTACCACCTCTGCTACTCAAACTTTCTTCATTGGGATCCTATTTGTGGCTATTAAGAGCTTGGACGCAACCGAAGAGAAGTTCCCAGCCTCAATCATTAATTCTAAAAGGAATACCAATTCTCCTGATGTCAACAGTTAGCCTATTAACAGATAAATAAGTACGTTTATATTGCTAGGAAACCAAATGGGAGGGAAATTTTCCTCCTAATGGATTCAACGGTGAAATGCCTGGAGAGTAGCCAGAAAACTGAGGCACTGGCCGGAGCGAATGTTGGTCGATCACTTCAGAGAAGGCTTGAATCGGGAGCCGTTTCACCCCTGCTTGTCCCAGGGGACGCCTGAGTGAATCCGGGGATTGGTACCGGATGGTAACGGTGATATGACCTAGACCTGAGGGAAGACAAAAGGCACGGTGCCCCAGAGTCTAACCCAAAAAAGGAGCCAGGAATGGCTCCGCCAGCCTTCGTTTCCTCACTTGCAAGGTCTCCTTTCTCATGGCTATCACCTCAGCGAGGCGCATCTCTGAGTTAGCAGCCCTCTCAATAAGGAAGGATCTATGCGTTTTCCATCCCAACAGAGTTATTCTGTGCTTGGACCCTTCGTTCCTTTCCAAGGTCAAGTCCTTATTTCACAGGGCACAAGAACTGATTTTACCGGACTTCTGCCCTCGTCCGACCCCATGCTCTAGAGAGGAAATGGCACACCTTGGACGTCATGAGGGCTCTCCGCACCTATATCTAGAGGACAACTTCCTTTTGGAGATCGGAATCCTTGTTCGTATTATTTCAACCCTTCACGTTGGGTAATAAAGTCACAGCATCAACAATAGACCCGTGGATAAGGGCATGCATCGCCCAATCATACAAACTTCAGGCTCTTCTGTTGCCTCAGCTAGTGACAGCCCACTCCACTATAAACACAGCCACTACAGCAGCGTGGGCCACACGAGCCTCCATTGAGGAGATATGTAGAGCAGCGACGTGGTCTTCCCTATCCCCGTTTATACGGCATTATAAGCTGGATGCCTTTGTTTCTGCTGAAATGGTTTTGGCAGACGAGTTTTCCAGAAGATATACGCAGACTCGGGGACTCTGGACCAGACTGCTGCCTACCCTTACGACGTGCCGGCTTTGGTATGTTCCATTCCTTGTGGCCACCTCGTCAGCCACGCCAGCCCAAGCGGCCATCCTGTGCTTCTGATGCACCTAGCAAGGCCACAGGGCAGCAGAATGCTTGGCACCTGCCCCCCCGGTCAGAACTCGGGACGCCCAGTCCTGCAAAGCCAAAGGAACAGCAGCGCAAGGGCAGAAAGAAATCGAGCGTGGTGCGCCAGGTCGCGGAGGTCTCCTCTCCCAGCAGCGAGAGAGGGAACTCCAACTGAAAAGAGCCTGCAGCTGACCCCTTACGAGAGCGAAGATGAGGGGGAGAATGACCTCATGGTTAAGTGGAACCATCCTCGTCCTCTCTCTGTCCCGGTGAAAATCGTAGCCCCCAAGTTTGGGGGGGGGCGGGCAGACAGGCAGCTGAGCAACTTTGGGCCAATCAGAAAGTGACGGTGAGAGTTCCAATCCTCCAATAGGCACGATGAGTATTTCTGGAATTCAAATGACAATCACCTGAGTGACTCTGAACCAACCGGCAATAGTTGAGTTCTAGTCCAACCTTAGGTACTGCAACCAAAAACAGGACTTTGGGCCAGTGACCTGGAGGCAGTGAGTATTTTTGGAATATTTTACAGGAAAGGCAGGTTCATGACTTTGGACCAATAACCAGGAGACTGAGTATTTTTAGAATATTTGTAAAGGAAAGCCAGGCTTGTGACTTTGAGACAATAACCAGATGCCCCAACGTAAGATCTTTATATACTGTTGTTGCTCTCTAGCCCCATCTAGTGGCCTGAGGGACAAATATGCCCCAATGTACGGGCATATTTATGCTGTTGTAGCCCCATCTAGTGGCCGGAGGGACAAATACCAAGTATATTGTTTGAAGCTGACTCAACCCATTTTACCCATCAGCCCGCATTCTCAAACCAAGTGCACGCTGGGAAGCCAGACTCCGTTTCCTTTAGCATTGGGACAAGGCAGGGAGCACAAAGAAGCATCCATCTTAATCTTTGGCACATGGTCATCCAAGGACAAACCCACACCCCACACAGAGCATCGCTGGTGAGATTTAAATTGCTTGCATTTATTCATTGTTATGTTCAGCAGTAACTTCACACTCTCTTATCTTCTATTTGGTTCTCATTGTACGTATTTCTATTTTCTCCAGTTTCACCGTATCCAGATTCCAGCTGATCCAGCCACCCTGGTCCATTGAAGCCCGAGCCAGACTGTAGCGGCCGGAGCAGCCAGCTCTCCCCTTAGAAATACCTCCAACTGGCCACCCACTCCTCACCACACACCTCACCCCCATCACACAGCCTTTAGGCTTCGAAAGACCACAGCTGAGGGGCTGCTGAACAGAACACACTGACCATTAGAAGCAGCCATTAGTTGGCAAATATTGGCTGGAACCGCTGTTAAGAGCAAAGGAGCACAGCCATGTCCAAGGGAAGAGCTCCAAATGATGCGTCTTCTGATGCCCCACACTCACCCGCTCATCTGCACCGGATCGTTATGCGAGGCCTCTGATATCCAGCTGGCCTCAATTTATCCAGACTACCATTGCCCACCATCCATCCTTCGACCATAATGCCAAAACGTCCATGGTCAGCAAAGCCCAGTGCTCATGAATTAACCCAGAAAAAACCTCCCCCCACTCCCTACAATTTTAGACTCAGAAAGCCGTGGGCAGCAGGCACTGCACCTGCATCTTCCCTCAACTACTCTGTGACCCTACCCCGGAGGTTTTCCCGTGGCTTTGCAAATTCCTTTTTCTGAGTAACCTAAGAAAAAACCTCTTTGTCATGAGCAGCTTCACTGGCGCAACAAGCCTCACGGCGTTCTGCCGTGAGCAGCTCCTCAGCACAACGAGCCTAACCCCTTGCTATACAGGACACACTTTCTTTTTCCCCGTAGCTTTGCAAATTCCTTTTTCTGAGCAACCTAAGCAAAAAACTCTTCTCTACCGCGAATCGGTCCACTGGGGCTGGAGAGGGAAGGAAACAGAAACGACAGGAGGTGCTCAGGATGCATGTTTCTTCAGTCCTCACCCCTCCCCTCCCCTGCCTTGCCGCCTTTCCTTCCTCCTCTTCCTTCGTCTGTGCTGCATTTCCCCACAAGTAGCTGCTCGTTGCCTGGGGAAAACACTTGCAATGTAGTGGCCTTCTCCACTAGCCTCCAAATGGAACGAAATGTGGATGTGGCTGTTTGGTAACCGCATAGAGTCATCCCCAGGGTTGGCTGCAATTTTCCAGAGGAGTAGAGGAGATGAAAGCAATGGAAATGTGTGGGCCGGTCCTTGGGACAGAGCGAAGCCCCACCCTAGCTCTGGGGATAATAGACAGGGGGCACAGATGAATTGGTCACAACATGACATCTCATGTCATAGATGACAACTATTCATCTTCCAGCCGGAAGGACTTGTCAGCCTGCGAGATAAAACTTTTTGCCAGGGTTGCCGGCATTATTAATAAAGGAACCTTTTGGGTTGACGTCACGTTTGGAGAGCTGAGTCAGAACACTGGCCCATTAATAATTGTCACGACTGCCTTGTGATGAGCATTCAGCGGGATCGCCTGGCTTAAAGACCTCCACCTTCTATTCTCCCGGACATGTTTGTCAAGTAAAGCATAGGTGCCTCAGGGGTGGGAGAGCCCCCCACGCCTTCTGAGTCCAAAAAGGGAGCAGACAAGCCGCCGAAAGCTTTGCGAGTTTCACCAACTGCAACATCTTCCAAACCATAGAAGGGGAAAAAAAATATGGTCATTTTTTTAAAAAAAAAATGCAGGAGTCCTTCTGAGCTTCTTAGCAGGATCCGTCTTAATTCCACGTTCCTGGAACGTTTACTCCATCTGGATGCACAGAGACATTCAGCTTCCCAAGTCTTTCCAAGTGGCCTGTTTGGTAGAGCATCAGGAGGTTGAAGGAGTTGTTTCTGTTTTATAGCTAGGGTGGGGTCTGCTGACACTGTCACAGGAGGGCTTCACAAACGTGGAGAGGAAATGAAGATGTGGCCCCAGAAGAGGAACTACAGAGAGCACTGGACGTTCTTACAAACCGTGGTTCTTTCATCCAAAATGACATCCAGAAGAAAGGGGCAACTCAACCCAACGCTGAAGAGTTTCCATCTGTCTGAGAGATAAACTTTTCACAGACAAGAAGCCAAAAGCTTTGCAGAGCCAACACCGGTCGAGCAGGTGGAAAGAGCCCAGCAAAGATTCGGCTCCAGTGCAGCATTTGAGGCCAAAGAGGCTTCCAGACAGGCCATGGCCTGGCTAACGAAGAGGGAGAAGTAAGGTGGCACCAAAGTCTCTAGTCTCTCCGGCTAGACTAGCAAATGACCTGCCAGATAATATGGGAATGAATGCAGCCCGTCTGCCGAGATCCTTGGAAAAAGAGCTTATCAGCAACAAAGCAACTGCTCCGGTTTCTTCACGGAGTTATCCTGGTTGCTTGTGCCGAACAGTGGCTGAGAGAAGCTAAGAGAGAGAGGGAGGGAGAAGCAAGGAAAAGGTTTGGAGAAGCTGTCCCAGAGCTGCGCCCCCTTTGCAAGCAAGGGGGTCACTCCCCCAAAGCCTTGCAAGGGCCAGCAGAGGTCTGAAGTCCCCCGATTGCCAGGGGATCGGGGCATATATACCAGACCCACAAGCCGGCTTCCCTCTCTTGGAAACCGCCAGAGGAGCAGCAGCTGGGCCCAGTGCCTGATGTGCGGCTGCAGAGAAGAGCGGAGCGGAGCGGAGGAGATAAAAGCAGTGGAAATCTGTGGGCCGGTCCTCGGGGCGGAAGAGCCACCGCTGCTAGCAAAGCCCCACCTTAGCTCTGGGGATAAAAAGCAGGGGGCAGAGATGAATTTGTCATCTCACGACATCTCATGTCATGAATGCAACGGGCTGGCAAGGGAAGGAAAGACAAAGGACCGGAGGTGTTCAGGATGTGTGTTTCTTCAGTTCTCAGCCGTCCCCTCTCCTGCCTCGCTGCCTTTCCCTCCTCCTCTTCCTTCATCTGTGCTGCATTTCCCCACAAGTAGCCGCTCGCTACCTGAAGGAAACTCTTGCAATGTAGCGGCCTTCTCCCCCAGCCTCCAAATGGAACGAAATGTGGATGTGGCTGTTTGGTAACCACATAGAGTCATCCCCAGGGTTGGCTGCCATTTTCCAAGACATCCTTCACGGGGGGTCCAACGAGCAAGAGGAAATGTGTAGCATGGGACCTGTTCCCACCTCTGCCACCCAACCTTTCTTCATTGGGATCCTATTTGTGGCTATTAAGAGCTTGGACGCAGCCAAAGAGAAGTTCCCAGCCTCAATCGTTGACTGTACAAGGAATACCAATTTTTCCGATGTCAACAATTAGCATCTGAACAGATAAATAAATGCATTTATATTGCTAGGAAAGCAAATGGGAGGCAAATTTTCCTCCTAATGGTATCAACGGTGGAAGTTTTTTACGCCTCTAGGTTATCCATGTATTGACAGGCAAGTGTCTGTATATCACAGTATAAATACACACTGTGCTATTTTGTCTTGATTTCAGGAATCCAGAGTCAATCTACCTGGCCAATAATGGGACCCACTTATCCGCTTCTTTGCTTAGCGTGTTGGGATGGCTTATGTGTTTTACTTCCACAGCCACTGAACACTGGAGAACACGGTAGGTGGAAAATCAGGAGGGCAAGATAAGAGATGGGCATCTGGAGAGCGTATTCTCTGCCCGGCTCTCGTCTAGATAACACATATGCCCACTGTGTGAAATTCACTGCAGACCTCAGTGGGCTGCCAAGAGATTTTATTTTCTTAGCTCAGGATGTTCCAAAGGTGCTTTTTTAGGAACGGATGAACTTTCTGATTTTTTTCTTTTAGCTCAGGATGCAATGCCCTTGTGTTGCATTGTGAGAGCGTTGGCCATCATCTTCATGAGTTTTGTCAACTGCAACATCTTCCAAACGGAGGGAAAAAATTTTGCGGTCATCTTTTTTTTTAATGCGGGAGTCCTTCTGAGCTTCTTAGCGGGACTCGTCTTAATTCCACATTCCTGGAACGTTTATTCCATCTGGATGCCCGGAGACATTCAGTTTCCGAAGTCTTTCCAAGTGGATTGTTTGGTAGAACATCAGGAGGTTGAAGGAGCTGTTTCCGTTTTATAGCAAGGGAGGGGTCTGCTGATCCTGTCACAGGAGGGACTCACAAATGCGGAGAGGAAATGAAGATGTGGCCCCAGAAGAGGAACTACGGAGAGCACTTGATGTTCTTACAAACCGTGGTTCTTTCATCCAAAATGACATCCAAGAGAAAAAGGAACCTCGATGCAACGCTGAAAAGTTTCCATCTGTCTTTTGTACCGATGCAAATCAAGATTCTGCACAAACAATTCCAAATTGGCTTCTTGAGGATGCTATGATGTCCTGATTATATTAGTGACACCACACATGGAACCACATGGGCTGAAAAGGGGCTTGACGCTCCTTTTCCATAAACACACCATAGCAAGTACAAGTAGTCTTTGACCTATGGCCCTAATGGAGACTTCCTGTTGTGGCCTGTCGACCACCGGCCCCTCCAGGAGCTGACTCAGAGGAGGAGGAGGAGGAGGAGTGGGTCAGCATCAAGGCAACCTGAGAACTCTGAGGGGGAAGAGGGAATGGAACTGTCAGAGAGAGAGAGAGAGAGGTGGAGCCTGGGCCGTCCATCAGCCCTCAAATAGAGATTCAACAGCCCCCAGGTCTGGACGTGGCTGATGAGGAAGAGGAACAGCTGGGTCCAGTGCTTGATGCATGGCTGCAGAGAAGAGCGGAGTGGAGGACATAAAAGCATCTTCCAGCCGGAAGGACTTGTCGGCCTGCGGGATAAGCTTTTCGCCGGGGCTGCCGGCATTCCTAATAAAGGAATCTTTTGTGTTCACGTCAGAGGGTTTGAGGCCTGAAGTCCCCCGATTGCCAGCGGATCGGGGCATAAACTCAACCCACGAGCCGGCTTCCCTCTTTTGCAAACCGCCACAGGAGGAACAGCTGGTCCCAGTGCCTGATGCGCGGCTGCAGAGAAGAGAGGAGCGGAGGAGATAAAAGCAGTGGAAATCTGTGGGCCGGTCCTCAGGACGGAAGAGCCACTGCTGCTAGTGAAGCCCCACCCTAGCTCTGGGGATAAAAGGCAGGGAGCGGAGGTGAATTGGTCATCTCACGATATCTCACGTCATGAATAGATGACAACTATTAATCTTTCAGTCTGGCTGTACTAGCAAATGACCTGCCAGATAATGAGGGAATGAACACAGCCCGTCTGGCGAGATTCTTGGAAAAAGAGCTTATCAGTAACAAAGTAACTGCTCGGGGTTCTTCACAGAGTTATCCTGGTTGCTTGCGCCGAACAGTGGCTGAGAGAAGCCAAGAGAGAGAGGGAGGGAGAAGCAAGGAGGTCACTGCCCCCCCAAAGCCTTGCAAGGGCCAGCAGAGGCCTGAAATCTCCCGATTGCCAGTGGATCGGGGCATAAACCCAACCTACGAGCCGGTTTCCCTCTCTTGGAAACTGCCACCTGTGGATCGTGGAGCTTCCTGGCAGGTGTTGGGGGAGCGCTGGGGCTTCCCACGGACAAACATGGGGGCTCGTATGGAAGACTCGCCAACACTGAACATGGCGCTTGCCCGAATTTCTCCTTGCTCCATTCAATTTTGTATCCTTCTCAACCCACAGGTTGAGAATCACCGGTATACCGTGTCCTACTTGAGAAGTGGGGTTGAGACAAGGCCTAAGCCACCCTACCGATAGGTAAAGCAAGCAAGCAAGCATGCCAGGAAGGAACCCGGTCATTAAGGAAACACATCTACAAAAGAAGTTAGAACTACGCCCCTCCCCACCAACAAAGCAAGGACTTTGGTGGACAAAAGGAGTCCTGAAGCCCTCCTGCTCTCCGTGGCTTTTGGAGCCAGTCTTGGCGGCTTCTGTCCCACTGGCTAGTGAATGCAGGGCATAGTTGAGGACGCTCGGTAAGTGTGGACAATCGTGTGTGTGTGTGTGTGTGTGCTTGTGTGTGTGTAAGAGGAAATAGATATATATCTATTTTTTCTATTCAAAATTTTTACTGTGGTATTTTTCCTTTTCCAAAATTCCAAATATCTATTCCAAAAGAGATATATATATATCTATTAACCAGTAAAGTTTACTGTTATTTTTAAATCCACTTTAAAATTCGAAAGGCTTTGATAGAAGAGAGCAGAGAGTTTGAGACCCTTCTGTTAAAAACAAACTTTCTGGGAGAGGAGCTCAGAAACTCTAAAAGCAGGGATCCTTAAACTACGGCCCGTGGGTCGGATACAGCCCACCAATGCGACGTATCTAGGCCGCAGAGTGGTGGGATTCATCCTCGCCCTGCCCCTCGCTGTCAGCCTTATCTTCAAACGAGCATCCACTCCAGCCGCACATCTGCAAGGGTTGAACAGCACGTCTCACCGCACAGCTGCTGCTGAAGGTAAGGCCGAAGGGCGCTTGAGAAGGCCAGCTGACTGAGGGGTGATGATGTAGCCGGCTTAGAAAGAAACCCTGCTGCCAGCAAAGCAACCAAGGATTCCAGGCCGGCGGGAGAAGAGCTGCCGCCAGCTTAGAAAGAAATGCTGCTGCTGGCAAAGCAGCCAGAGCTTCCGGGCCGGTGGGGGAAAGGCTGCCGCCGGCTTAGAAAGAAACACTGTTGCCGGCAAAGAGGGCTTCCGGGCCGGTGGGAGAAGGACCAGCTTCAGTGGTGGAATTCAGCCCGCCTCCCAGTCTCCGGTGAACGGCTGGGCCAGGCAAACAGATTCATATGAATGGCCAAGTGTCTTGTCAAGACCAGAACTGGTAGTCCTTGTACAGTTAAGGATGAAGGTTTAGCACAGCTCTATGGTTGCGTCCAATCTCTTAAGAGTCATGAATAAAGACCCCCCCCAAAAAAGAAAAACTGGATAGCTGAGGCAGCAACATGTCCCATGCTGCACATCCTCTCTTGCTCATTTGACTCCAGTTAAATTGAATCTGCATTGTAAATATCCCTCCAAGTAGGTTCATCAGAACCAGTCGTAAGTTACAGTTAGGGTTTGGGCTTAGCTGGGCCTGGGCTTAAGAGCAAGTAAAGTTACATGGTTCCAATCTAACAATTGGAGTTTCTTACAGGACTTTTGAGGCCTATTAAACATATTTTGGTCCGCCATTGCATTCTTAAGCCAAGTTTGTCATAGACCATTACATCTGTAATTGATTAGCCTGCAGGGAGTCAACTTACAACCATTCACTTAATGGCCATTCAAAGTTACAAAGGCACCGGAAAAAAGTGACATGACCAGCTCTCGCTTATGACCATTGCAGCATCTTCCTGATCATGTGACCAAGGGTGCTTGGCAACCAGCATGCATTTACAATGACTGCAGCATCCCAGGTCATGTCATTGCCATGTGTGACCTTCCCAGCTTCCAAGTCGATGGGGGAAGCTGTGTTCGTGTAACAAAAGCATGATTCACTTAACAACCATCACCAAAAAAGTTATAAAATCAGGCACGACTAACTTAATAACCACCTTGCTTAGTAACGGAAATTCTGGGCTTAATTGTGGTTGTAAGTTGAGGATTACCTCTATTTTTTTGTTCTCATCGTACACCCCTGGTGGTGGGAATTTATTTCAAAGCCAGGGTGTAAATTCCTACCTGTATAAAACTTGGTTTCCCAGATGTATTGGCTTAGATTAAACCTTTGTCTAAGAATTGATCTGGGACTCAATCAGGCGAGATCAGGAAGGACAATTTGCCAACTTTCCGTGGGACAATTCAATGTGGTATTAATCGTTTCATTCAATTTATTTGTATTATTGGTGACCACATTTTTGTCGAAATTGTTCTATTTCTGGCTCCACTTTAGTTTATTATTATTGGTCACGGTTCTGTCGAAACTAATTTAACAATTTTTTTATTTGTTGAATTGTCCCACGGCGAGTTGTCCCATTCATTTTGCCAGGGAAGAGGGGGCTTTTCTCAAATCTTCTACGGAATTTCTAGGGTTTGCTGGTGGAAAATTCTGCTTTTTTCTCTTTATTGCAGGTTCCATCACAGAGTGCCTCACCATCCTGCTCACCCACGGGGTCGATGTCGATGATAAGAATGAGGGCAGTGGGTACCACCCCAAAGACTTCCTCGTCCCCTTTTTCCCAGGGCATTTGCACAAAGAGGTTGGCTGGATTTTGCAGACTAAATGAGGGCCATCGTTATAACGTGTTTTATCAAGGAAGACAAAGTGTGTGCATTCTACCAGAAAATCTCCCTGTGGATAAACCAAGTAAAGAAAGGAAATGCTGCATCATTTCCCAATGTGTCACGACTTTATCGAACTAATTTTTCTGTTGCGGACACCGAAGACATTGAAACTGCCACCAAAAATCACTCGGAAAAATAGCACATCAAATTTGTGCTATATTTTTCCATTCGTGTCAAGAGATATTGTGATATTGGACTTCTTAGGGTTCCATCGCCCGTCATTATGGACAGTGCTGTGAACTCTGATCTTGCCTCTCAAGAGAAAGCAACACTTCTGGAATTGGCATCAGGACCACAATTTGAAGAAACTTTTTAATGAAAAAACACTGACCGAGTTCTGGAGCCAAGTTGCAAAACGTATACCCGGAAGTGCGGGCGGAGGGGAAAGCTATTGTAGCATTACTGCCGTATGGTTCCACACATTTGTGCAAGAAGGAATTTTCTTCATTGATGTGTATAAAAACCAAGAAATTTCCTTTGATGGAATCAGTTAAGCACTCTCCAGACACAAGTGCAAAGATTAATGTCAGAGAAACAGACACAAGTTTCCCATCAAAAGTGTGGTAAGTGGGTGTACTTTTTTCACTTTTTGGGGTCATCAGGCTTTGGATCCTTGCTAAGCTGCTGGTGGTACTGTCATGTCCTAAAATGGTACAATATGGGGAAAGGTTGAAAAGTGCTTCCCCAGCTAATTCAGAAACAGAAATAAAAGGTTTGAAGAAATCCAGTGGCCTAAGTTGGACTTGTGACAGATCATTTTATGAAGCAAAATAAAGAAGAAAAATAACAGAAGACTTTAAAATTTGGATAATTGGGAAGGTGGGAATTGGAAAAATATAAAGACTGAAAAACATAAATTGATAGCATTTAAAGAGTAGAAAGTTAGGGGGCTTGGAGGAATAATCTTGGGATTGACCAAACTTTATTAAGAATTTATTTTTTTCTGGAGTCTTTAGATATTGGGATTTCAGAGGTATATTAACTTGTTACAAAATGATTCAGTGGGAGATAGAAAAGTTTTATGAAGAAATGTTAGAAATAATGACAAAGAATTATAAGAAGTTGATGGGAATATGTAAAGATAAAGACGTGAAAGTAGAAGACTCTCACAAGGAGATGATGGGACTGTCCAAAGAGAAAGAAGTGAGTGTAGAAGATCCTCAACAAATAGTAGGAAAAAATGAACAAAATATTCAGAAGATAGATGAGAAATCAGAAGGAGTGGTGGTGGAGACAACCAAAATCAAACCAAAGTCAATAAATGATGTAATTCAAAAAAGGCTGAGAGATGACGGATAGAGATACAATATTTTGTAATACTGGGATATGAAAAATTAGTAGAAACAAATAGAAATATAATTTGAGAAAATAGTAATACATATATAGACATGTAATAGAATTTACTATACTCATAAACATACTAGAGTTAGGAGGTGGAAGATTGTAATTAGGCATATTATGATTAATAGTGAACAAAATGTTTTGGAATTTATAGCTTTAAGGATTACAAATTCAGGGGATTTAGAGACATAACCCTGTGACCGATGTTTTATTAATAAATGGTTTTATTGGTGTCTACAGAAAATTGATAAATGGGGAATTTGGTGGCATTTGAGTAATATTTAAAATATTAAAATATTGGTGATCTAATAGGGGTCAATAAACACATTGTAAGACATGTAATTGATGTTTAAATATATCATTGGAGAAAGCGATAAAAGAATCATTAAGAGAGACCAGTACTGTTTAAAGATAAAGAGATGAATATGGAAGGACCCCAATAAATGAGGGTGAGAAAAAGTATCAATTGGGAAAAATGGTATTATACATATTGATATATAAAAGAATATTTTATATAATTTTAATTTTATTAAGGTTAAAAGTTGGAAGACAAAAACCATGTATATGTAATTGTATTTTGTTAGCCCTGTGTAAAAATGTATAGACCCAGTCATTACACTGTCCACAAAATATATTGGTTGTTAAAGGAAAACTGCAAATAAAACATATACAAAAAAGAAAAAAGAAAGACATTTATGTAACATAACTATGGTGGAGAAGAAGATACCCTTTGCACTGCTTAGCCATTTCCCTTTTAGCGTTGAACGGGCCAGTTTAGGGATTGCAACTATCATATAGTCAGACCGTGTATAATTGACACTGGATTTTATTATAGATTTTAGTTGTTGTTTATTATTTTATACTAGAATTTTTAAGTGTATATATACTGAGTGCTTTTATTTGTTCTGGTCTAAGACTGTAATAACAAATTGATTGATTGAAACAGAAGTAAAATAAGTCAGGCACCAAAACCACCCTCCCGCAATCTTCCCGGACAAGAGATTTGAGACTATACTAAATTAAATTCTGAAGTGAAGATTCACCAACTGCCAAGATCTCCCCACCCCTCCTTGGGATTGATTGGCTGGCTGGCAGTGGACTAACTACTCTGCTTCCCCTAATTGAGCAAGGAGCCTGTCACTCATGCAACTTCTAGGCCCGCCTTAACAGAAATTATGAAGGAGGAGCTGTTTTTCCCTTAAAATGGCTGCTGGGTGAGTTGTCTTCCCTTTTTGGGATCCCACCAGGTCTCTCTCTGGCCAGGGATCTCTCTTGGTGGTGGCTCCAGAGCCATGAGGACAAAATGCAAAAAAAAAAAAGCCCTCTATCTCAAATTACCAGTGCCAGGGAAACTGAGTCAAGCTCTGCCTTTTTTCACCGGGACACTTAAATAGTTCTAACAGTCTTTGAAATGGGTTAAGCACAGATTTGTTAAGTAAAACTAATGAATCCCCAAATAAAGCCTATTTTCTCTATAACGCCAGAGGCTAGGAGGGTGTTCTTGGTGTTTCAGAAATATTATTTTTCCTTTCTGTCTTCAGAAAAACTCGAGAACTTTTTTCCCCAGCCTCTCTTGCTGCTATTTTCTGCAAAAACAAACAAATGGAAGCATAAGATGGCTCCTTTTTTGACCAAGGAACATTTCCCCTTCCTTGGAGAATTCCTATTTCTCTTCTCAAAAGCTAATAAAAAAATTGCACAGTAGGGACCAATATAGAATCACCATTACTGACTCTTCAGAACGACATTTTATGCCAGGACAGGCTTAAATTTTAGACAAAGATATTGCAGAAACCAGTGTCCTCTTCCACCACGGGCTCTTTCATGTTTCACAGCATGTGTCATGTTTTATCAAAGCTTGCTACTAACACCCTCCCCACGTTGGATATTCAGGCAATAATATCTACAGGGGCCAAACCCACCGCATTTTAATTCCTTATAACGGAAGCCCGTAGGGATAATACAGAAAGTCAACAGGCAAGCCCTCCAAAATGTCTTCTAGAAAGGAGGATTTAGAGCTTTTCCCGAATTGGCTAATGGATGAATCATTTGATTCTTTCTCTGAAATCCAGAAAACCTTTAGTAAATTGTTAGGTTTTTGGGTGCAGCCCAGAATCTGATAAATCCAATGAAACTCTGAACCACGAGGGCAGCTGATAATCAGTTTTTTTATTTTGATCAAAGCAAAGACTGGGCGACCTTAATCTCCCCCTACACCACCACCATCCCGAACAGCAAGGCAAGGAGAGAAAAGCAGGCATGCGCGGAAAAAAAACTTTTTCCTTCTTCTTATAGTCTACACACTGCTTGCCTAGATCGTCATTGCTATAGAAACATTTCATATCCGCGGTTTTATGCAAAGCTCGTGATTTTCTCAGCGCTCTGAAAAGAATAGACCTCAAATGGGGAAAGGAATACACTTTCTAGCATATTAGACCATAGTTTGTAATCTTCACATTATGTTACAGCAAAGAGGCAGGATTCACATTTTGAAGTTAAGAGCAAGTTACTTGGAGGCTACTTGGCTAAGCTTGGCTATTAAGCCTGGAGGCTTTATCTCCTCAGTTGGCACATTAAGGTAACAATGGAGTTTCTTTCAGCAGCACAAGGAATATCAAAAGTTGAGTTAGGTGTACTCTGTGTATGCTCTAATAATCCTTTCAAAATGCTTCAAGCCATTCCTGAAGGCTTAGATGGGGAGATTCAGGTGCTTCCTTTTAGCACGAAACCTTGTTGGAAGAAATGTCCATCTGGGTTCAGTTCCAAGTGGGGAAAAAGACACTGGAAACATGGAGACTGTTTGGAAAGATGGTTTTAATGGTGAATAGGAGGATTGCATGCCTTGATGATGTTGGGCGTAGAGGAAAAAAAGGGGCAGAGATGCGGAGAGTACCTGAGTTTTATACCCTCTCTGGGCTTTTGAATTTGAGCTTGTATTCTGATTGGTTGTCAGACTCCCATGGGGCCATCTCTGTAGGTTGTCCTGAGTCCCAAGCTTGGTTGACTCTTGCTGGGTGATGATGTAATGAAAGGGCTTTGGGCAATTCCTATTATGGCTCTGCTAGATTTTTTTTGTTATTTCAATTTCAGTTATACAGAATGTAAAGGATGTATGATTGCGTTTTTATTTTTATAGTTATAATGTACACTGAAGACGGCATTTAATTACGCTGTATCATGTGCAATGACATTTTACTTATTTTTTATTAAAAGAGGTTGGACGCAGCCAGAAGAGAAGTGCCCAGCCTCAAATAGTAACCGCAGGATTACAAATTCTGGTCTTGACAATGTGCCTATTCTAGAGACTTTGGGTCATTCCTTTGAATTCCAAAAACTTATTACTTTGCAGAAACCACATAGTGCTTCGGTTCCTTCCTTTTGGAGATTTTTAGATTATTCAATTTTTTTTTTTTTAAATATCCGGTTTGGAGATGCAAAGAGATTAGGGTGATCTAATAGCATCTCTGTTCCCACTTGGTCTATTTTCAGATTTTGCTACCAAGGTAGGATAAGGAAATGATTAAAATTGCCCGACTGGTCTTTTGAAAGAGATCCCCAATCTGAGGGATCGCTTCTTTCAGGGTTATTTATTTATTTATTATTTATTATTTACATTTATCAATGGAGGAATCTTTTTTTTTGTTTTAAAAACTTTTTATTTAATGTTTTATTTTACATAAAGTGTGTTGTCCGAGTACAATTAATTTTGAGAAACAGTAATCATAATATTCGTTATCATTAATATCGATCACATATTTGCTTATCCATTTTAATAAACCTTCCTTATGCAATCATTGTCTTATGCTTCCAAATTCCTCACTTGTCTCTGCTAGTTAGCCATTGATAAAAATAAGTCCCATGTTAAAAAGGATTCAGCTTCTTCCTTAAGTGTTTAATCTACCCATTTCTGTGCATTCTAATATTTTTTTTTATTACATTTTCCTCTGGGGGGGGTGATTATTCATTTTATTACATTTTTTTTTAAATTATACAATGGAGGAATCTTCTAAACGCCTCACATCTGCCAGTCTCAAGACTGACTCCAGGGCATTAAAAAAGGAAGATAAAGAGTGCCTAAAGTGGAATGGAACCTCTAGCTAATTAGAAAACAGAAATAAAATAGCAGTCAGGCGCCAAACACGCCCAAGACCACCTTCCCACAACCTTCCCAGTCAAGAGACTGAGACGACTGAGCTGGGAAAAAAAAATCACCAACTGCCAAGATCTCTCCCGCCCCTCCCTGAGATTGGCTGGCCGGCAGGTGGCCTGACTACTCCGCTTCCTCTGATTGAACAAGAGACCTGTCACTCATGTAACTCCAGGCCCGCCTCACAAAGATGGTGAAGAAGAAGGAAGGAGCTCTGGCTCAAAATGGCGGCCGGATTAGTTTTGGCCTTCTGCAGCTTTTCTTACTCCCCTACTTCAAATGACCTCATGAATTTTTCCCTGAACGGGCAAGGGAAACTGGGTCAGCTTTGCTCACCCTCCCTTTTTTTTTTATTCCACCAGGACATTTAAGTATTTCTAATAGTGTTTTGAAATGGGTAACCCCAAATTTGCTAAATAGAATAGAATTATAGAATAGAATAACAGAGTTGGAAGGGACCTTGGAGGTCTTCTAGTCCAACCCCCTGCTTAGGCAGGAATGAATCCCCCCAAATAAAGCCTCCCCTATCAGGAACAGGCTATCGCATCTTATGTCTTTTTAAAGAAAACATTTTGTGGAAGATCACACAAAGTTCTCTAATCAGCTGTTCCTCAGGGCATGTGCAGAGTTCTTTTTTTCCTATCAAGCCCTTTTTTGCCCCAATTTTCCTCTATAATGCCACAAGGCTAGGAAGGAGTTGTTTTTGCTGTTTCAGAAATATTATTATTTTTCCTTTGTATCTTGAAACATCTCTCCCTTGCTGCCATTTTCTCCCAAAAAAACCAAATGGAAGCCTATGATGTTTTCCCTTGGGAAAAGGGATTCACTGATTCCTATTTCTCCTCTTAAAATTTAATAAATAAAACCACAGGGGGGAGGGGGGGCAAAAATTGGATTGTTTTTACTGACTTTTCAGACCCACGGATTAAATTTATGTCAGGATATGTAAAAAAATAATAAAAAATCACTGTTCATTACTGCATATGCAGAGTTCTTTCCTGCTGAGTCTTTTTGGTGCCAATTTTCTCCATATAGTCCTCAATGTACGACCACAATGGAGCCCCAAATTTCCTTTGCTAAGCAAGGTAGTCCTTAAGTGAATTTTTTGGCCCCATTTTACAAGCCTTGGTTCCCACCATTGTTAAGGGAATCCCTGCAGTTGTTCAGTTAATAACACGGTTGTTAAGTGAATCTGGCTTCCCCACTGGCGTTCCTTGTCTAGGTCGCAAAAGGGGATCAACTACACCATTTCTGACAGATGGCAATTCAGTCTCCCCTTGAAAGCCTCCAGTGATGAAGCTCCAACAACTTCTAAATAACAGAATAAGAGCAGAATAACAGAGTTGGAAGGGACCTCGGAGGTCATCTAGTCCAACCCCCCGCCCAAGCAGGAGATCCTACACCATTTCTGACAGATGGCAGTCCAATCTCTTACTGAAAGCCTCCAGGGATGAAGCTCCCACAACTTCTGAAGGCAACTTCTGTTCCACGGGTTGATTGTTCTCACTGTCAGAAAATCCTTCCTTATTTCTAGGTTGAATCTCTCCCTTGTTCAGTTTCCATCCATTCTTCCTTCTCTGGCCTTCTGGTGTCTTGGAGAATAGCTTGAGCCCCTTCCTCCTCTCTGGGGCAGCCCCTCAAATATTGGAAGATGCTCTCCTGTCTCCCCTGGTCCTTCTCTTCACTAGACCA
>WNWU01020471.1:0-11509 GCA_012654045.1 Ptyas mucosa
TGAGAGGCTGCTCTCTCTCTCTCTCTTTGTGTGTGTGTGTGTGTGTGCATGCTTTGCTCTGAGACTTGCCAAGTACGTGGGAAAGAGGAGTTCGAACTCTCAGCTGGCTGTGTGACTTTCATGCCTTGTCTCGAGTCATCACAGGGTTGGACTAGAAGACCTCTGAGGTCCCTTCCAACTCTTGTTATTCATCCATCACTTAACCTTGTTTTTCAACCATGGCCCCTTGAAGAAGGGTGGGACTTCAACTCCCAGAATTCCCCAGCCAGCCTGAGCTGCTTAGACTGAAGTTCTATATGTTTAAAACAGGCTGGCTGGGGAATTCTGGGAGTTGAAGTCCCACCTCTCTTCAAGGGGCCAATTTTGACAGACAAAAATGTATTGAAATGTGTTCATCAGACAAATATGTCAGCAGGCTCCTGGGGTTTTTTAAAATTTTATTTTAAGATTGAAAAAAACCATAGTTGGGAAACCTCCATCCAGTTGACGGTACAGTTGGTTTAGGAAGTCTTTTAATAATTAAAAGCCTTTTGGGCAGGGGTGAAATGCTCCCGGTTCGGACCGGATTGCCCGATCCGGTAGCAATGGAGGCGGGTGGTTCAGAGAACCAGTAGCAAAAATCCCTGCCTCCCCCCTCCATGCCCAGCTGAGCCACACAATCCTCAGAGGCTTTTTTAAAAAACTTTTTAAAGCATTTTTTCTACAACCTCTTCGGCTGAAAAAATGCTTTTAAAAGTAAAAAAAAAAAGCCTCTGATGATCGAGCGGCTCAGCTGGGATCGTCAAAGGCTTTTAAAAGAAAAAACCCTTTTTTTTCTTTTAAATGCCTCTGACGATCCAAGCTGAGTTGGCTGATCGGCAGAGACTTTTTTTCTTCTAAATACCTCTAACGATCAGGCAACTCAGCTTGGATCGTCAGAGGCATTTAAAAGAAAAGGTTTTTTTTTTTCTCTTGTAAATGCCTCTGACGATCCCAGCTGAGTTGCCTGATTGGCAGAGGCTTTTTAAAAAAGCCTCCGCCAATCAGCCAACTCAGCTGGGATCGTCAGAGCCTTTTGAAAGCATTTTTCTTACAACCTATTCGCTGAAGAGATTGTAGAAAAAATGGTTTTAAAAGTTAAAAAAAAATGGCCATGCCCCCCACCAAGCCACGCCCACAGAACCGGTAGTAACCAATTTTAGATTTCACCACTGTATTTGGGGCGCTGAAAGGAGAATCGGCGGCCGTTTTGGGTGGCAAGAAGAATCCGATGGGAGTCTGCTGGCATTTTTTTTTTCTAATTCAGATTTTATAACTGGGTGTATTCTTTTGTGAGCTGCGACACCGTTCACCAGATACATGTAGTGGCTGGACCAAAGTTTCCCAACCTTGGCAACTTGCGGAAGGGTGGATTTCAATTCCCAGAATTTCCCAGCCAGCTGGGAAATCTCCACTGGGATTTTACATCGAAGTTAAGTGTTATGCAACCTCTGTGCAGATACGAGGGAGGGGTTCCTGGATTTAGAGATTTAGAGAAGAGCAGGGGTGGGCTGCTGGGGGCTTGTGAGAACCTCTAGCTAAGATTCTGTGCAGTTTGGAGACCCCCCAAATCCCACTCTTGGTTGGCACTGCCCTGCTCATCCCGACCCACTCCTCCCAAGAGTCCCCACCCGGCCCGTTTTGGATGCATTTCCTTACTCTCTAGGATTTACCTCTCTCTGCTCCTGTGAGGCACTTCCTATTCCTGTTGGGTGTATAATTATATTCTTGACGGCTTATATAGTGTTTTAACTGCATTTTGATTAAATAATAGCGCCGCAGAGACCCGAAAATCAGGTGGCTGGGGCAAGGGCTAGCGTGCCGGCAGAGAAGCCTACAGGTGCCACACCTGTGGCATGCGTGCCATAGGTTCGCCATCATGAATATAGAGCAATGTTGGCGAACCTTTTCGGCACTGACTGTCGAAACCAGAAGTCGGAAACCATGAGAGTAGCTGCCCAGTGCGCATGTGCACGCCGGGAAGATCATCTTCTGGGTTTCTGGCACATGCAGGCATGGCGAACAGTTGGTATTCACGCGCGCATGCGCGCCAGAAACCGGAAGACCAGGTGGCTGCAGTGCAGTCGCTTGCTGGAAACCAGATGATCGTCTTCCCGGCGTGCTCCTGCGCACTAAGCGGCTGCTCTTCCGGTTTCCGGGACTCCCGCACACTGGAACCCGGAAGAGCAACGGGCGACAGCTCGCGTGCCCGGAGAGATGGCTCTGCATGTTACATCCGGCACGCGTGCCATACGTTCGCCATCACATGTATAGAGTCTCCAGCTTGAGCAGAGGGTTGGACTAGAAGACCTCCAAGGTCCCGACTCTCTTTTTCTGTTATCTGTTAACTGGAATTGTTCCTGTGAAATGCAAGCAAGGGCTGGAATTTTGATGGGATACCCACAAGGACGCGACGGATGTGACGCTTGGATCCCACCATCCTGGCTGCCATTTTGACCGTTTTTTTCTTTCTCGCCCTTCCAGGCTTCTCTACTGGCTGGCGTACGCCATGGGCCGCTCGTTCCGAGGCTTCGGATTCGGGCTGACCTTTCTCCCCCTGGTCGCCATGTTGCTCTTCAACCTCTACAGCATGTTTTTGCTGGACACGGAGAACATGTTTGCCGTGAGGAGTCCCAAGGCGGCTTCCCCGTTGAAGAAGGAAAAGGAGTTGGATGTCTCCAGGCCCTGGTACTGGGGGTGAAGCCGAGCAGAGCCCCAAGCCAAGGAATGTCCTAGTCTTTTCTTTCTGAACCGCTGTTGGGCTCATTTCCACTCTTGGCTGACTGTAGAATTGGGAGGAGCCCCCCCGTAGGCCCTGTAGTCTCACCCCGCCTCTGTCCAAACCAGTGAAAGCATCCCAATTGAGAAGACTGGCCAACCTCAGCTCCTCAACTCCTTGGAGAGAAGCCCATCTCTGCTCTGCACCCTTGGAGCCTCGGCCAGCTTATTTAGAAGCGCTTTCTGATCTTCATCTGGGTGCCTTCCTACCACATGAAGCCATCTTCCGTTCTTGGAAGGAAAGAATCCAAGTCCGGTCCTTCTTCTCTCTTTAGAGACGGGAGGTGGGCTGGCACATTTCATATCCCCTTCAATATTTTTCACGAAATTCAATACGTTCCCCCAATCGAAGAGAAGAATTAAGGGAGACATGCTGGCTGTTTTCCAGTATTTGAGGGGCTGTCACAAAGAAGAGGGGGTTGATAATTAATTAACAATTACCATTTTTTTTCAGACTATAAGACACACTTTTTTGTCTCCCAAAAGGGGGTGAAAATCTGTGCAATTTATAGACTGAATATTGCCGAAACTCCATTCACCTGATGTTTTTTGTCCTCCACACGCCCCATTTTGGGGCCTTTTTTTTTTGGCCTTTTTCAGGCCCTTTTTTCCATGGCTTTTTTCAGCCCGTTTTTGAGGCATTTTTTTCTGGCTTTTTTTTTTGAAAATTCAAAAAGAAAGCCGGAAAATGCCTCAAAAATGGGCTGAAAAAAGCCTCAAAAACAGGCTGAAAAAAGCCTCGGAAACGGGCTGAAAAAAGCCTCGAAAATGGGCTGGAAAAAGCCTCGGAAACAAGCTGGAAAAAGCCTCGGAAACAGGCCAAAAAAGCCTCAGAAACAGGCTGAAAAAAGCCTCGGAAACAGGCCAAAAAAGCCTCAAAAACGGGCTGAAAAAAGCCTCAAAAACAGGCTGAAAAAAGCCTCGGAAACGGGCTGAAAAAAGCCTTGAAAATGGGCTGGAAAAAGCCTCGGAAACAGGCTGGAAAAAGCCTCAGAAACAGGCTAAAAAAGCCTTGGAAACAGGCTGAAAAAAGCCCCGGAAACAGGCCAAAAAAGCCTTGGAAACAGGCCAAAAAAAGGCCTAAAATGGGGTATGCAAAGGACAAAAAATGGTCAGTAGTGGGTCAGGTTTTGGCAATATTTGGTCTATAAGATGCACAGACTTTCACCCCCTTTTGGGAGACAAAAAAGTGTGTCTTATAGTCCAAAAAATACAGTAATTGTTAATTAATAATCAACCCCCTCTTCTTTGTGACAGCCCCTCAAATACTGGAAGACACCCAGCATGTCTCCCCTAATTCTCCTCTTTAATTGGATGGAACAACTTCCCTCTTGGGATTGTGGATACCCCATTGTTGGAGGTTTTCAAAAATAATCTGGACAGCTGTTTGTCTGAGAAGACTCTTGGCCTGAGCAGAGGGTTGGACTAGAAGACCTCCGAGGTCCCGTCCAGCCGTAGGATTCCATGTTCTATCTAAATTGGGTTCTCTTCGCTTCCATTTCCCTGCTTATTCCCAGTCACCTTTTCTGAACCTCTTCCAATTTCTCGGAATCCTTCCCAAACTGTTTCTATAATGGAAGAATGGTTGGCAAAACTAGCAATACGACGAGCAGATATGGCCAAATTAAATCCTTTAATATCGAAGAGAAGAATACGTCAAACGTCATTTCTCTCTGGAAACCCCTTCCGGACTTTGTGCTTGAGATAGGGAAAAAAATGAATCTTTGATTCGGGGCTTTACTGGACGTTTTTATTATTTTTTGTTAGAGAACGGGCATGTAAAGTAATGTATGTAAAGTTGGGGCTACAGCAAAGCGTTATTACGATGTTCATTCCACTGTTCTGAAAGGAGTCGAAGTTACAAATTTCCCATCCCCCTTTCTATGGTTGTAAGCCTCCCAGAGTTCCAGTTTTAAGATGAATGGCTGTATTTTAAAATATTTTAAATAAATATAAATAAAATGCTACTGTCTTTGTGGGTTTTGTTGTAGAAGAGTTCATAGCTGACCACCTTAGGCAATGAATCAAATGCCGAAAACAGAAACAATAAATAAGCATGTATCTAAAAGTTTGTAAGGTGGAATTAAAGGAAGTTCTGATTCCTTGCTCTTTAAGCTCAATGCTGCCTTTAATTCTCTGCTCCGGGAGCTTTTCTGGCTTGCTGGGCTGTGGTACCCATTTCTCCATGCCCTCCACGGTAATGCCAGAGCCCGAGCCAGCTGCTGCTGCTACTTCTCAAACGCCTCTCAGAAGCCGCACTTACTGCTGGGGGCTCACGCGTTGCCCTCTGCCCAGGATAACCGAGGGGATGCCGCCCGACCGTTGAGAGAGCGCTCTTTAAACCGTGCTCGGCTGCAGAGCTGCAAGGGAGCCTGAGATGCCACGGCAGCGCGCGGGTGGGCGGGGAAGGGAGCAGCGTGTCTCGGAGTGCCTCTTCCTTGCGACGAGCCACTTCCACAGCCCACGGCAACCGTCTTTGCGGGACGGGCGAGAAACGGCGACTCCCAGCGTTCCCCAACCGTCCCCGGATCTGTCCAGAGGGCGCTGCATTGGGGGCACTGCTCTACCCATCCTAGAAGCAGCCCCGGGAGTGGCCGCGCGGGGGCGGTGGTGGCACCCGGCCGGACAGCGCCCGAGACCAAGATGGCGGCACCGGAGCCTCCCGTCAGAGGGATGTTCTGGGTGTCATGTGACCTGCCCCTCCCTGCACGTCCCAATGGTGCCGCCCTCGCCTGGCCAGTGCCGCCTGCCTGCTGAGAGGAGAAGGAGAAGGAGAAGCCCCACCGGCACCGTGCAAGTGAGGATCAAGGGCCGCGTCGGGCCCCCACACCTAGCCGGGGGAGGAGATCCCAGGACTGGACCGACCACTGCCCCATCTCACCTGTGGAGCCTCTGGCGGCCTGGAGGGGGGGGTTGGGGGCCAAGGGGGCAGCCGGTGTCCACCACACATTCTTCCCTTCCATCCCTTGGGGGCCCCGCACTCTCCGGCCAATGGACGGCCTGGTGGCTGGAGGGTTGGGGGCTATCCGCCGCGTCTCAGATCCCGAAGGGCAGGGAGGAGGCCATGGTTGCCAGGTGGGAGGGCTGCTTCATAGGGCTCCTGCGGGCTCGTTTTTGGGGATGACCGCGGCCGAGCTTGCCCGCCCGCAACAGGCAGGACGGCCAGGGAGGAAGCGCCACCACAGCGAGGATCTATGTGGGGAGCTATCCCAGGACCGGCCTGGGGGCCACCCCAGCATCCGCGTTGGAGCTTCTGTGCCCCCCCCAGGCTCTTTGTGGGGGCTGGGACAGCTGGGGAAGGGTGGCCTTCCCGGTGGTGGTGGTGGTGGTGGTGGTGGTGGTGGTGGTGTTGGAGGAGGAGGAGGAGGAGGAGTTGGTCCATGGGGATGGCCGGCAAGATGCCCCTCCTGGCAGCTTCGGACCCTTTGCACTTGTCCCCAGGGATTCAGGGCAGAAAGAAAGGCTGCCCTTCCGGAACTGCCAGCAGCCTGCAGGATTCCCAGCCACTTGGTTCCAGGGAGAGTTGGAGGCGGCAGGGACTCCGGATGACAGTTACTGGAGAGACAAGCTGGCTTTCCCCGGCTGTCCAAAGGTGGCTTTGAGCAGGCCAGCCTTACCTTTTCAGCAGGCAATCCCTGGTGTCCGTCTGAAAGCCCAGGTGGAGGGCTCTCTTCCTCCCCCCCCCGCCATGCCAATTGCTTTTGAGATCCAGCTGTTTCCAGCTCAGTTTGCCAAATGGTGCCGGGTTGACTGTCAGAAAACCAAAGGCCTTCCGGGGCCCGGAATGTGGTCCTGACTCCAGGATGGGCGCAGCCTACCAGCTCCCTTGGCCACCATTGACCGTGGAAGATCAGCGGGCCCTGAACTGTGGTCCTTCTCCCTCCCAGCAGCTGTTCTCAGTTTGTCCCTGAACTTCTGACTAAGGAGAGAGACTGGATTGCTCCAGATTCTCTGGTGCAGTTTGTGTGCCTTTTTCATTCCTGGGAAGCTCTTAAACCTGGCCAGGTCCAGATGAGGTAGTGACATCTGTCTCCTGCACCCTTGCAGAGATGTCAAAGGTCAAATCTCCCTTGATTCACAGCTGTCCTTGGTGGATCATCTAACGGCCGTGACAAGGGGGGCTTTTGCACAGGTTCACCTAGTGCGCCAGTTGCGGCCTTTCCTAGACAGGGATGCCCTCTGCACAGTCACTCAAGCTCTCATCATCTCTCGGATTACTGCAACGTCCTCTACATGGGGCTGCCCTTGGGGTGCACCCGGAGGCTCCAGCTGGTCCAGAATGCAGCCGCGCGGGTTGTTATAGGAGCTTCCCATTACTCCCGTGCAATACCTCTCCTGCGCGAGCTGCAGTGGCTGCCAGTGCCTTCCGGATCCGCTTCAAGGTGCTAATACTTACCTATAAAGCCCTTCATGGCATGGGGCCGAGATACTCGCAGGACCATTTCCTACCAGCCTCCCACCGCCCAGTGCGTTCTCATAGAGCTGCCCTCCTCCGGGTGCCGTCAGCCAGACAATGTCAGCTGGTGACCCCCAGGATGAGGGCGTTTCTCTGTAGCTGCACCGACCCTCTGGAATGGGTTACCCACCAAGCTCCGGACGGCTCCCGATCTCCACACTTTCCGCGCTGGCCGGAAGACATGGCTTTTTCAGCAAATTCCCTGACCGACTATGAGGCTTTTAACTTTGGGGATTTTAAATTTGGATTGGTTTTTAGTATTTTATTGTTGTGGTTTTTATTGTGTGAGCCGCCCCGAGTCCTACGGGAGAAGGGAGGCATATAAATCTTAATAATAAACAAAAAAATAAATAAACCTCTGTGGATCCCTGTTGACTCAATGCAGATTTGCAGGTCTTGCTCAGCATAAAGGAAGGAAGGAAGTCAGTTCTCCCGCTTCTTGGAAGGGGAACTAGACATTTTCAAGGAAAACACACTTCCCGTTCTGCTTTCTCAGTCCCTTCTGAGAAACTGCTCCCTTCTGTGGAAACTTTTCAGACTGACTGTTTTTCAGATGTGAGTACTGCATGCGTAGGTCTGAACTGTTTTAGGGCTCGGCTGCTTTTCCCCGTCCACGAGAACAGACCCAAAATACGCACATTGGATTGACGTCTGCTTTGCCCTTGGATAATTTGGCTCCGGTTGTGGCCTCAGATCCCGAGGGCATTTATGTGGTTAGCATGGCGACTGTGTGGACATGTGATCTTGAGATCACCTGCTCTTTTAATGCGGACTTAATGAGTCCAGGCATTAAGCAGAGGCTGTACTAGGACTGTGACGGTGATGCATATTGTGGGTTACTTGGATTTGGTTAGAGAGATCAGAAAGCTTTGAGGAGAGGAAGCTGAGCCCGGCCTTCAGGATTGGGCAGCCTTCCTCGGAAAGGAACCTCGTAAAGGTACGCCCTTCCCCTGAAAAGTGGTGAAGCTGGATACCTTGCCTATGACTTTAAGCCAAAATCACAGGCACCACGTTTAGCCCAGGGCTCCTAAGCACCTGCTCAGGTAGTTATAACTCCCAGCAAGAGCTGGATGTGGCCTGGGCCCCCTTGAGTCCTGACCGGCCCCTGTGACTTTTGCTGCTGTGGGTTGGTAGACGGAGCAAGAGAAGTTGCCCCCAAACTGCCGAAAAGCCTTTTCTTTTCCCACTCCTGATTCTGACCGGCTGACAGGGGGCTCACCCGGTCCAGAAATAGATCCCTTCGCTTCTCCTCCTCGGTCCTTGCTTGCCTCGGTCGCTTTGACCAGTTGGAAGCTTCTGACTTGGTGGCCTCTGATACTCTTCATCCGGCTTCCCCTGGAGCCCCCCGTTCCTCTGTCTCTCCGTGCCCTTCTTCTTTTTTTTTTATTAAAAAGTTTTATCAAAAATTACAACCATTTTTCCCCATCCCTCCTCCCCCCTTCCCTCTCTCACCCCACCCACTCCAACCCCCCTCCCTCTTCCCCCCACCCCAGACTTCCCAGATCAAATACAGGGGATAGCATTTAACAAACATAAACTAAAATATGCTATCCTTCTATAAATTCCATACTCCATCTTGGTCTTTAACTCCCCTTTAAACTAACAAAACATGGTTCAAAAATAATAATTATTATTATATTCTATTTTCATCCATATGCTATCTGAAACTTTTTAGTCCGATACTTGTTTTGAATATAGTCTATCCATCTTCTCCATTCCAATATTTATCTTTTATTTGAATGGTCCTTCAAGTATGCTGAAATTTTTGCCATCTCTGCTAAATTCAATACTTTTAATGTCCATTCTTCAATAAGGTAAATCTTCCTTCCTCCAGTACTGCGCCACCAAAAGTCTGGCTGCTGTTCTTAAGTTTAAAATCATCTTAGTTTCTATAACCGTACAGTCTATAATTATACCCAACAAAAAGAACTGTGGGGTAAATTTTATCTTCTTCTTTAAAATAGTTTGAATAATCCACCCTATTTTTATCCAAAATGCCTTAATTTTTTTTACATGTCCACCATATATGATAATACGTAGCGTCATCACATTCACATCTCCAACATTTTGGTTGCAAACTTGAGTACGTACAAGGCTGGCTTTTTAGGGTTTAGATGCCATCTATAAAACATTTTATAAAAGTTCTCTCTTCAATTTTGGGTTTGTGGAAACCTTACATTTCTAACCCGTATTTTTCCCCACGTTTCCATCATTAATGGTTCTTCAATATTTTGTGCCCATTTTATCATACAGTCCTTAACTAGCTCCGTTTCTGAGTCTATTTCAACCTTTTTATATGCATTTGACTTTGACCTCTAATTGGTTTTACCAAGTTCTCATCCTCCTGCAAGATACCAATTTTTTGATCTTCTCTCCATCCAGCCTGCAGCTGTCCGTACTGCAGCTGTCTGTGCCCTTCTTCAGAATCTTGAAGAGGTTCTGACCCCAAAATCCTGATTTGTCGGGCTCAGCTTTCCTAGATAAATGGGGGTAGGTACGGTATAGTATTGCTGTCTTGTTTCAAAATCTGTTTACGCAAGAGCTCCAGAGTCACTGCAGCTGTTTGGGTGGATGGGTGAACCACTTCCGTGCTCTTGGTGGAACATCCCTGTTGCGAAATTGCTCTGGGAGTACAAAAGTTTGTGAGTTTGACTGCCAAGTAAGTCACTGCTGATCCAGGCAACTGTGTGAGTTGGCCCTTGAAGCAAGTTCGAGGGGGAGTCTGGAGCCCACCGGGGCAGAGAGGGTGAGGGATGCTTCCCTGGGGAAGGAGGACCTCTTCCGTCCTAGTTTGGCCCACACTGAGGACCCCAGAGCTCTCCCCATTGTAGGCAGCCTTTATGCATGCCCCGTAAGTAGCCAGGGCAACGTCCCCTCCTCCACTGTGATGGAACAGCTGCTTTCTGTGAAACCTTCCTGTTCTGTCCCCCAGGCGTCTGGCTCCACTGGGAACAGGCAGATAAACTCTAGCAAACAGGTTTTCATGCAGATTATATTTATTTGGGAATCCTTGAACACACAAGACTTACAATCATAGTGAGTCACGGTGAGGTGCATCCATATTTCATAATCTGTCCCATTTCCCAGTGTAAACGGATGGTAGCTCGTCCGCCTGTACAGAGAGCATGTTCTCCCTTCTCAAGGTAATTCAACCTATGGCCAGGTCTTTGTTCTAAAACCCCTGGCAGAAAGCCTCGGCGGCCAATCAGGCACACCGACACGGTCACATGTCAGGGACTACATTTCCCATCATGCAATCGCTCACTACGCCTCCCACAATGCAATCTCTTAAGGGGACAGCTCTTAATCCTTAAGGTAACTAACTCACCACAACTCACCATCTGTAACAGCACACTTCCCTCTGGAGTCCCAAACACCCCTCCTGCAAGTAGCGCCACAGCTGGAGTAGTTCGGCTAAAGAGGCGGCTGACCTGCTGTCCGGCCGGGCCTGGCTGCTGCTCCTTCTTCCCTGCTCCGTGGCTGCCGCCAGGTCTGCGCTTACGGCGGAAGGGCCCCCTCCTTGGTGAGCTTTGGCGAAGCATTTGATCCTTAAAAAGGGCAGATTGTTTTGAGGTTGTCGGGTGGCCAGGTCTCTCCCTTGCCCCGCCTGCCAATTCCCTCCTCTGCACTTGGTGGGGTGGGGGGGGGGGGGGGGGGGGGGCGATGTACGTGTGCATTATCGGGAGCCCTATCTGGGAGCCCTCCCTTGCCACTTCCTGCTCCCTTCCTGGCCCTGAAATCCACCGCACGGGGGCAGCCTTGCTTAGACCTTGGCCCAGAAGCAGAAGGCAGGCATTTCCAAAAAGGGGAGGGAGGGAATGTATAGGGCTGGGCTGGGGGTTGGTGAGAAGTAGTAGTGCTGGGTGGGTGGGGAGCTGCTTGGCTTTCCAGCCTGCTCACATGACTTGCCTCACTCATGTTTCACGCTGCAGCTCTTCGGTCCTTGGCAATGAGGGAACCACCTGGCAGGTGTCCCATTCTCCTCCCCCCCCACACTCCTGTCTCTGTGTATCTTAGATAAGTCGCCCTCAAGATGCTTCCTGAGCTTCCAGAGGCAGCTTTTTCCATGCCTCCCAAACACAGAGGTGCCCCCGCTCCTCTCGGCCTCTTGACTGTCTCTTCTTCCTTGGGGTGCCACAAATGCCTCCTCTCGGCCTCCTCTCGGCCTCCTCTCGGCCTCTTGACTTCTTCCCTGGGGTGCCACAAATGTCTCCTCTCGGCCTCTTGACTGTCTCTTCTTCCGTGGGGTGCCACAAA
>WNWU01020472.1:0-11546 GCA_012654045.1 Ptyas mucosa
TGAGAGGCTGCTCTCTCTCTCTCTCTTTGTGTGTGTGTGTGTGTGTGTGCATGCTTTGCTCTGAGACTTGCCAAGTACGTGGGAAAGAGGAGTTCGAACTCTCAGCTGGCTGTGTGACTTTCATGCCTTGTCTCGAGTCATCACAGGGTTGGACTAGAAGACCTCTGAGGTCCCTTCCAACTCTTGTTATTCATCCATCACTTAACCTTGTTTTTCAACCATGGCCCCTTGAAGAAGGGTGGGACTTCAACTCCCAGAATTCCCCAGCCAGCCTGAGCTGCTTAGACTGAAGTTCTATATGTTTAAAACAGGCTGGCTGGGGAATTCTGGGAGTTGAAGTCCCACCTCTCTTCAAGGGGCCAATTTTGACAGACAAAAATGTATTGAAATGTGTTCATCAGACAAATATGTCAGCAGGCTCCTGGGGTTTTTTAAAATTTTATTTTAAGATTGAAAAAAACCATAGTTGGGAAACCTCCATCCAGTTGACGGTACAGTTGGTTTAGGAAGTCTTTTAATAATTAAAAGCCTTTTGGGCAGGGGTGAAATGCTCCCGGTTCGGACCGGATTGCCCGATCCGGTAGCAATGGAGGCGGGTGGTTCAGAGAACCAGTAGCAAAAATCCCTGCCTCCCCCCTCCATGCCCAGCTGAGCCACACAATCCTCAGAGGCTTTTTTAAAAAACTTTTTAAAGCATTTTTTCTACAACCTCTTCGGCTGAAAAAATGCTTTTAAAAGTAAAAAAAAAAAGCCTCTGATGATCGAGCGGCTCAGCTGGGATCGTCAAAGGCTTTTAAAAGAAAAAACCCTTTTTTTTCTTTTAAATGCCTCTGACGATCCAAGCTGAGTTGGCTGATCGGCAGAGACTTTTTTTCTTCTAAATACCTCTAACGATCAGGCAACTCAGCTTGGATCGTCAGAGGCATTTAAAAGAAAAGGTTTTTTTTTTTCTCTTGTAAATGCCTCTGACGATCCCAGCTGAGTTGCCTGATTGGCAGAGGCTTTTTAAAAAAGCCTCCGCCAATCAGCCAACTCAGCTGGGATCGTCAGAGCCTTTTGAAAGCATTTTTCTTACAACCTATTCGCTGAAGAGATTGTAGAAAAAATGGTTTTAAAAGTTAAAAAAAAATGGCCATGCCCCCCACCAAGCCACGCCCACAGAACCGGTAGTAACCAATTTTAGATTTCACCACTGTATTTGGGGCGCTGAAAGGAGAATCGGCGGCCGTTTTGGGTGGCAAGAAGAATCCGATGGGAGTCTGCTGGCATTTTTTTTTTCTAATTCAGATTTTATAACTGGGTGTATTCTTTTGTGAGCTGCGACACCGTTCACCAGATACATGTAGTGGCTGGACCAAAGTTTCCCAACCTTGGCAACTTGCGGAAGGGTGGATTTCAATTCCCAGAATTTCCCAGCCAGCTGGGAAATCTCCACTGGGATTTTACATCGAAGTTAAGTGTTATGCAACCTCTGTGCAGATACGAGGGAGGGGTTCCTGGATTTAGAGATTTAGAGAAGAGCAGGGGTGGGCTGCTGGGGGCTTGTGAGAACCTCTAGCTAAGATTCTGTGCAGTTTGGAGACCCCCCAAATCCCACTCTTGGTTGGCACTGCCCTGCTCATCCCGACCCACTCCTCCCAAGAGTCCCCACCCGGCCCGTTTTGGATGCATTTCCTTACTCTCTAGGATTTACCTCTCTCTGCTCCTGTGAGGCACTTCCTATTCCTGTTGGGTGTATAATTATATTCTTGACGGCTTATATAGTGTTTTAACTGCATTTTGATTAAATAATAGCGCCGCAGAGACCCGAAAATCAGGTGGCTGGGGCAAGGGCTAGCGTGCCGGCAGAGAAGCCTACAGGTGCCACACCTGTGGCATGCGTGCCATAGGTTCGCCATCATGAATATAGAGCAATGTTGGCGAACCTTTTCGGCACTGACTGTCGAAACCAGAAGTCGGAAACCATGAGAGTAGCTGCCCAGTGCGCATGTGCACGCCGGGAAGATCATCTTCTGGGTTTCTGGCACATGCAGGCATGGCGAACAGTTGGTATTCACGCGCGCATGCGCGCCAGAAACCGGAAGACCAGGTGGCTGCAGTGCAGTCGCTTGCTGGAAACCAGATGATCGTCTTCCCGGCGTGCTCCTGCGCACTAAGCGGCTGCTCTTCCGGTTTCCGGGACTCCCGCACACTGGAACCCGGAAGAGCAACGGGCGACAGCTCGCGTGCCCGGAGAGATGGCTCTGCATGTTACATCCGGCACGCGTGCCATACGTTCGCCATCACATGTATAGAGTCTCCAGCTTGAGCAGAGGGTTGGACTAGAAGACCTCCAAGGTCCCGACTCTCTTTTTCTGTTATCTGTTAACTGGAATTGTTCCTGTGAAATGCAAGCAAGGGCTGGAATTTTGATGGGATACCCACAAGGACGCGACGGATGTGACGCTTGGATCCCACCATCCTGGCTGCCATTTTGACCGTTTTTTTCTTTCTCGCCCTTCCAGGCTTCTCTACTGGCTGGCGTACGCCATGGGCCGCTCGTTCCGAGGCTTCGGATTCGGGCTGACCTTTCTCCCCCTGGTCGCCATGTTGCTCTTCAACCTCTACAGCATGTTTTTGCTGGACACGGAGAACATGTTTGCCGTGAGGAGTCCCAAGGCGGCTTCCCCGTTGAAGAAGGAAAAGGAGTTGGATGTCTCCAGGCCCTGGTACTGGGGGTGAAGCCGAGCAGAGCCCCAAGCCAAGGAATGTCCTAGTCTTTTCTTTCTGAACCGCTGTTGGGCTCATTTCCACTCTTGGCTGACTGTAGAATTGGGAGGAGCCCCCCCGTAGGCCCTGTAGTCTCACCCCGCCTCTGTCCAAACCAGTGAAAGCATCCCAATTGAGAAGACTGGCCAACCTCAGCTCCTCAACTCCTTGGAGAGAAGCCCATCTCTGCTCTGCACCCTTGGAGCCTCGGCCAGCTTATTTAGAAGCGCTTTCTGATCTTCATCTGGGTGCCTTCCTACCACATGAAGCCATCTTCCGTTCTTGGAAGGAAAGAATCCAAGTCCGGTCCTTCTTCTCTCTTTAGAGACGGGAGGTGGGCTGGCACATTTCATATCCCCTTCAATATTTTTCACGAAATTCAATACGTTCCCCCAATCGAAGAGAAGAATTAAGGGAGACATGCTGGCTGTTTTCCAGTATTTGAGGGGCTGTCACAAAGAAGAGGGGGTTGATAATTAATTAACAATTACCATTTTTTTTCAGACTATAAGACACACTTTTTTGTCTCCCAAAAGGGGGTGAAAATCTGTGCAATTTATAGACTGAATATTGCCGAAACTCCATTCACCTGATGTTTTTTGTCCTCCACACGCCCCATTTTGGGGCCTTTTTTTTTTGGCCTTTTTCAGGCCCTTTTTTCCATGGCTTTTTTCAGCCCGTTTTTGAGGCATTTTTTTCTGGCTTTTTTTTTTGAAAATTCAAAAAGAAAGCCGGAAAATGCCTCAAAAATGGGCTGAAAAAAGCCTCAAAAACAGGCTGAAAAAAGCCTCGGAAACGGGCTGAAAAAAGCCTCGAAAATGGGCTGGAAAAAGCCTCGGAAACAAGCTGGAAAAAGCCTCGGAAACAGGCCAAAAAAGCCTCAGAAACAGGCTGAAAAAAGCCTCGGAAACAGGCCAAAAAAGCCTCAAAAACGGGCTGAAAAAAGCCTCAAAAACAGGCTGAAAAAAGCCTCGGAAACGGGCTGAAAAAAGCCTTGAAAATGGGCTGGAAAAAGCCTCGGAAACAGGCTGGAAAAAGCCTCAGAAACAGGCTAAAAAAGCCTTGGAAACAGGCTGAAAAAAGCCCCGGAAACAGGCCAAAAAAGCCTTGGAAACAGGCCAAAAAAAGCCTCAGAAACAGGCCAAAAAAGCTTTGGAAACAGGCCAAAAAAAGGCCTAAAATGGGGTATGCAAAGGACAAAAAATGGTCAGTAGTGGGTCAGGTTTTGGCAATATTTGGTCTATAAGATGCACAGACTTTCACCCCCTTTTGGGAGACAAAAAAGTGTGTCTTATAGTCCAAAAAATACAGTAATTGTTAATTAATAATCAACCCCCTCTTCTTTGTGACAGCCCCTCAAATACTGGAAGACACCCAGCATGTCTCCCCTAATTCTCCTCTTTAATTGGATGGAACAACTTCCCTCTTGGGATTGTGGATACCCCATTGTTGGAGGTTTTCAAAAATAATCTGGACAGCTGTTTGTCTGAGAAGACTCTTGGCCTGAGCAGAGGGTTGGACTAGAAGACCTCCGAGGTCCCGTCCAGCCGTAGGATTCCATGTTCTATCTAAATTGGGTTCTCTTCGCTTCCATTTCCCTGCTTATTCCCAGTCACCTTTTCTGAACCTCTTCCAATTTCTCGGAATCCTTCCCAAACTGTTTCTATAATGGAAGAATGGTTGGCAAAACTAGCAATACGACGAGCAGATATGGCCAAATTAAATCCTTTAATATCGAAGAGAAGAATACGTCAAACGTCATTTCTCTCTGGAAACCCCTTCCGGACTTTGTGCTTGAGATAGGGAAAAAAATGAATCTTTGATTCGGGGCTTTACTGGACGTTTTTATTATTTTTTGTTAGAGAACGGGCATGTAAAGTAATGTATGTAAAGTTGGGGCTACAGCAAAGCGTTATTACGATGTTCATTCCACTGTTCTGAAAGGAGTCGAAGTTACAAATTTCCCATCCCCCTTTCTATGGTTGTAAGCCTCCCAGAGTTCCAGTTTTAAGATGAATGGCTGTATTTTAAAATATTTTAAATAAATATAAATAAAATGCTACTGTCTTTGTGGGTTTTGTTGTAGAAGAGTTCATAGCTGACCACCTTAGGCAATGAATCAAATGCCGAAAACAGAAACAATAAATAAGCATGTATCTAAAAGTTTGTAAGGTGGAATTAAAGGAAGTTCTGATTCCTTGCTCTTTAAGCTCAATGCTGCCTTTAATTCTCTGCTCCGGGAGCTTTTCTGGCTTGCTGGGCTGTGGTACCCATTTCTCCATGCCCTCCACGGTAATGCCAGAGCCCGAGCCAGCTGCTGCTGCTACTTCTCAAACGCCTCTCAGAAGCCGCACTTACTGCTGGGGGCTCACGCGTTGCCCTCTGCCCAGGATAACCGAGGGGATGCCGCCCGACCGTTGAGAGAGCGCTCTTTAAACCGTGCTCGGCTGCAGAGCTGCAAGGGAGCCTGAGATGCCACGGCAGCGCGCGGGTGGGCGGGGAAGGGAGCAGCGTGTCTCGGAGTGCCTCTTCCTTGCGACGAGCCACTTCCACAGCCCACGGCAACCGTCTTTGCGGGACGGGCGAGAAACGGCGACTCCCAGCGTTCCCCAACCGTCCCCGGATCTGTCCAGAGGGCGCTGCATTGGGGGCACTGCTCTACCCATCCTAGAAGCAGCCCCGGGAGTGGTCGCGCGGGGGCGGTGGTGGCACCCGGCCGGACAGCGCCCGAGACCAAGATGGCGGCACCGGAGCCTCCCGTCAGAGGGATGTTCTGGGTGTCATGTGACCTGCCCCTCCCTGCACGTCCCAATGGTGCCGCCCTCGCCTGGCCAGTGCCGCCTGCCTGCTGAGAGGAGAAGGAGAAGGAGAAGCCCCACCGGCACCGTGCAAGTGAGGATCAAGGGCCGCGTCGGGCCCCCACACCTAGCCGGGGGAGGAGATCCCAGGACTGGACCGACCACTGCCCCATCTCACCTGTGGAGCCTCTGGCGGCCTGGAGGGGGGGGTTGGGGGCCAAGGGGGCAGCCGGTGTCCACCACACATTCTTCCCTTCCATCCCTTGGGGGCCCCGCACTCTCCGGCCAATGGACGGCCTGGTGGCTGGAGGGTTGGGGGCTATCCGCCGCGTCTCAGATCCCGAAGGGCAGGGAGGAGGCCATGGTTGCCAGGTGGGAGGGCTGCTTCATAGGGCTCCTGCGGGCTCGTTTTTGGGGATGACCGCGGCCGAGCTTGCCCGCCCGCAACAGGCAGGACGGCCAGGGAGGAAGCGCCACCACAGCGAGGATCTATGTGGGGAGCTATCCCAGGACCGGCCTGGGGGCCACCCCAGCATCCGCGTTGGAGCTTCTGTGCCCCCCCAGGCTCTTTGTGGGGGCTGGGACAGCTGGGGAAGGGTGGCCTTCCCGGTGGTGGTGGTGGTGGTGGTGGTGGTGTTGGAGGAGGAGGAGGAGGAGGAGTTGGTCCATGGGGATGGCCGGCAAGATGCCCCTCCTGGCAGCTTCGGACCCTTTGCACTTGTCCCCAGGGATTCAGGGCAGAAAGAAAGGCTGCCCTTCCGGAACTGCCAGCAGCCTGCAGGGTTCCCAGCCACTTGGTTCCAGGGAGAGTTGGAGGCGGCAGGGACTCCGGATGACAGTTACTGGAGAGACAAGCTGGCTTTCCCCGGCTGTCCAAAGGTGGCTTTGAGCAGGCCAGCCTTACCTTTTCAGCAGGCAATCCCTGGTGTCCGTCTGAAAGCCCAGGTGGAGGGCTCTCTTCCTCCCCCCCCCGCCATGCCAATTGCTTTTGAGATCCAGCTGTTTCCAGCTCAGTTTGCCAAATGGTGCCGGGTTGACTGTCAGAAAACCAAAGGCCTTCCGGGGCCCGGAATGTGGTCCTGACTCCAGGATGGGCGCAGCCTACCAGCTCCCTTGGCCACCATTGACCGTGGAAGATCAGCGGGCCCTGAACTGTGGTCCTTCTCCCTCCCAGCAGCTGTTCTCAGTTTGTCCCTGAACTTCTGACTAAGGAGAGAGACTGGATTGCTCCAGATTCTCTGGTGCAGTTTGTGTGCCTTTTTCATTCCTGGGAAGCTCTTAAACCTGGCCAGGTCCAGATGAGGTAGTGACATCTGTCTCCTGCACCCTTGCAGAGATGTCAAAGGTCAAATCTCCCTTGATTCACAGCTGTCCTTGGTGGATCATCTAACGGCCGTGACAAGGGGGGCTTTTGCACAGGTTCACCTAGTGCGCCAGTTGCGGCCTTTCCTAGACAGGGATGCCCTCTGCACAGTCACTCAAGCTCTCATCATCTCTCGGATTACTGCAACGTCCTCTACATGGGGCTGCCCTTGGGGTGCACCCGGAGGCTCCAGCTGGTCCAGAATGCAGCCGCGCGGGTTGTTATAGGAGCTTCCCATTACTCCCGTGCAATACCTCTCCTGCGCGAGCTGCAGTGGCTGCCAGTGCCTTCCGGATCCGCTTCAAGGTGCTAATACTTACCTATAAAGCCCTTCATGGCATGGGGCCGAGATACTCGCAGGACCACTTCCTACCAGCCTCCCACCGCCCAGTGCGTTCTCATAGAGCTGCCCTCCTCCGGGTGCCGTCAGCCAGACAATGTCAGCTGGTGACCCCCAGGATGAGGGCGTTTCTCTGTAGCTGCACCGACCCTCTGGAATGGGTTACCCACCAAGCTCCGGACGGCTCCCGATCTCCACACTTTCCGCGCTGGCCGGAAGACATGGCTTTTTCAGCAAATTCCCTGACCGACTATGAGGCTTTTAACTTTGGGGATTTTAAATTTGGATTGGTTTTTAGTATTTTATTGTTGTGGTTTTTATTGTGTGAGCCGCCCCGAGTCCTACGGGAGAAGGGAGGCATATAAATCTTAATAATAAACAAAAAAATAAATAAACCTCTGTGGATCCCTGTTGACTCAATGCAGATTTGCAGGTCTTGCTCAGCATAAAGGAAGGAAGGAAGTCAGTTCTCCCGCTTCTTGGAAGGGGAACTAGACATTTTCAAGGAAAACACACTTCCCGTTCTGCTTTCTCAGTCCCTTCTGAGAAACTGCTCCCTTCTGTGGAAACTTTTCAGACTGACTGTTTTTCAGATGTGAGTACTGCATGCGTAGGTCTGAACTGTTTTAGGGCTCGGCTGCTTTTCCCCGTCCACGAGAACAGACCCAAAATACGCACATTGGATTGACGTCTGCTTTGCCCTTGGATAATTTGGCTCCGGTTGTGGCCTCAGATCCCGAGGGCATTTATGTGGTTAGCATGGCGACTGTGTGGACATGTGATCTTGAGATCACCTGCTCTTTTAATGCGGACTTAATGAGTCCAGGCATTAAGCAGAGGCTGTACTAGGACTGTGACGGTGATGCATATTGTGGGTTACTTGGATTTGGTTAGAGAGATCAGAAAGCTTTGAGGAGAGGAAGCTGAGCCCGGCCTTCAGGATTGGGCAGCCTTCCTCGGAAAGGAACCTCGTAAAGGTACGCCCTTCCCCTGAAAAGTGGTGAAGCTGGATACCTTGCCTATGACTTTAAGCCAAAATCACAGGCACCACGTTTAGCCCAGGGCTCCTAAGCACCTGCTCAGGTAGTTATAACTCCCAGCAAGAGCTGGATGTGGCCTGGGCCCCCTTGAGTCCTGACCGGCCCCTGTGACTTTTGCTGCTGTGGGTTGGTAGACGGAGCAAGAGAAGTTGCCCCCAAACTGCCGAAAAGCCTTTTCTTTTCCCACTCCTGATTCTGACCGGCTGACAGGGGGCTCACCCGGTCCAGAAATAGATCCCTTCGCTTCTCCTCCTCGGTCCTTGCTTGCCTCGGTCGCTTTGACCAGTTGGAAGCTTCTGACTTGGTGGCCTCTGATACTCTTCATCCGGCTTCCCCTGGAGCCCCCCGTTCCTCTGTCTCTCCGTGCCCTTCTTCTTTTTTTTTTATTAAAAAGTTTTATCAAAAATTACAACCATTTTTCCCCATCCCTCCTCCCCCCTTCCCTCTCTCACCCCACCCACTCCAACCCCCCTCCCTCTTCCCCCCACCCCAGACTTCCCAGATCAAATACAGGGGATAGCATTTAACAAACATAAACTAAAATATGCTATCCTTCTATAAATTCCATACTCCATCTTGGTCTTTAACTCCCCTTTAAACTAACAAAACATGGTTCAAAAATAATAATTATTATTATATTCTATTTTCATCCATATGCTATCTGAAACTTTTTAGTCCGATACTTGTTTTGAATATAGTCTATCCATCTTCTCCATTCCAATATTTATCTTTTATTTGAATGGTCCTTCAAGTATGCTGAAATTTTTGCCATCTCTGCTAAATTCGATACTTTTAATGTCCATTCTTCAATAAGGTAAATCTTCCTTCCTCCAGTACTGCGCCACCAAAAGTCTGGCTGCTGTTCTTAAGTTTAAAATCATCTTAGTTTCTATAACCGTACAGTCTATAATTATACCCAACAAAAAGAACTGTGGGGTAAATTTTATCTTCTTCTTTAAAATAGTTTGAATAATCCACCCTATTTTTATCCAAAATGCCTTAATTTTTTTTACATGTCCACCATATATGATAATACGTAGCGTCATCACATTCACATCTCCAACATTTTGGTTGCAAACTTGAGTACGTACAAGGCTGGCTTTTTAGGGTTTAGATGCCATCTATAAAACATTTTATAAAAGTTCTCTCTTCAATTTTGGGTTTGTGGAAACCTTACATTTCTAACCCGTATTTTTCCCCACGTTTCCATCATTAATGGTTCTTCAATATTTTGTGCCCATTTTATCATACAGTCCTTAACTAGCTCCGTTTCTGAGTCTATTTCAACCTTTTTATATGCATTTGACTTTGACCTCTAATTGGTTTTACCAAGTTCTCATCCTCCTGCAAGATACCAATTTTTTGATCTTCTCTCCATCCAGCCTGCAGCTGTCCGTACTGCAGCTGTCTGTGCCCTTCTTCAGAATCTTGAAGAGGTTCTGACCCCAAAATCCTGATTTGTCGGGCTCAGCTTTCCTAGATAAATGGGGGTAGGTACGGTATAGTATTGCTGTCTTGTTTCAAAATCTGTTTACGCAAGAGCTCCAGAGTCACTGCAGCTGTTTGGGTGGATGGGTGAACCACTTCCGTGCTCTTGGTGGAACATCCCTGTTGCGAAATTGCTCTGGGAGTACAAAAGTTTGTGAGTTTGACTGCCAAGTAAGTCACTGCTGATCCAGGCAACTGTGTGAGTTGGCCCTTGAAGCAAGTTAGAGGGGGAGTCTGGAGCCCACCGGGGCAGAGAGGGTGAGGGATGCTTCCCTGGGGAAGGAGGACCTCTTCCGTCCTAGTTTGGCCCACACTGAGGACCCCAGAGCTCTCCCCATTGTAGGCAGCCTTTATGCATGCCCCGTAAGTAGCCAGGGCAACGTCCCCTCCTCCACTGTGATGGAACAGCTGCTTTCTGTGAAACCTTCCTGTTCTGTCCCCCAGGCGTCTGGCTCCACTGGGAACAGGCAGATAAACTCTAGCAAACAGGTTTTCATGCAGATTATATTTATTTGGGAATCCTTGAACACACAAGACTTACAATCATAGTGAGTCACGGTGAGGTGCATCCATATTTCATAATCTGTCCCATTTCCCAGTGTAAACGGATGGTAGCTCGTCCGCCTGTACAGAGAGCATGTTCTCCCTTCTCAAGGTAATTCAACCTATGGCCAGGTCTTTGTTCTAAAACCCCTGGCAGAAAGCCTCGGCGGCCAATCAGGCACACCGACACGGTCACATGTCAGGGACTACATTTCCCATCATGCAATCGCTCACTACGCCTCCCACAATGCAATCTCTTAAGGGGACAGCTCTTAATCCTTAAGGTAACTAACTCACCACAACTCACCATCTGTAACAGCACACTTCCCTCTGGAGTCCCAAACACCCCTCCTGCAAGTAGCGCCACAGCTGGAGTAGTTCGGCTAAAGAGGCGGCTGACCTGCTGTCCGGCCGGGCCTGGCTGCTGCTCCTTCTTCCCTGCTCCGTGGCTGCCGCCAGGTCTGCGCTTACGGCGGAAGGGCCCCCTCCTTGGTGAGCTTTGGCGAAGCATTTGATCCTTAAAAAGGGCAGATTGTTTTGAGGTTGTCGGGTGGCCAGGTCTCTCCCTTGCCCCGCCTGCCAATTCCCTCCTCTGCACTTGGTGGGGTGGGGGGGGGGGGGGGGGGGGGGCGATGTACGTGTGCATTATCGGGAGCCCTATCTGGGAGCCCTCCCTTGCCACTTCCTGCTCCCTTCCTGGCCCTGAAATCCACCGCACGGGGGCAGACTTGCTTAGACCTTGGCCCAGAAGCAGAAGGCAGGCATTTCCAAAAAGGGGAGGGAGGGAATGTATAGGGCTGGGCTGGGGGTTGGTGAGAAGTAGTAGTGCTGGGTGGGTGGGGAGCTGCTTGGCTTTCCAGCCTGCTCACATGACTTGCCTCACTCATGTTTCACGCTGCAGCTCTTCGGTCCTTGGCAATGAGGGAACCACCTGGCAGGTGTCCCATTCTCCTCCCCCCCCACACTCCTGTCTCTGTGTATCTTAGATAAGTCGCCCTCAAGATGCTTCCTGAGCTTCCAGAGGCAGCTTTTTCCATGCCTCCCAAACACAGAGGTGCCCCCGCTCCTCTCGGCCTCTTGACTGTCTCTTCTTCCTTGGGGTGCCACAAATGCCTCCTCTCGGCCTCCTCTCGGCCTCCTCTCGGCCTCTTGACTTCTTCCCTGGGGTGCCACAAATGTCTCCTCTCGGCCTCTTGACTGTCTCTTCTTCCGTGGGGTGCCACAAA
>WNWU01020473.1:0-24113 GCA_012654045.1 Ptyas mucosa
CTCCTCTCGGCCTCTTGACTGTCTCTTCTTCCGTGGGGTGCCACAAATGCCTCCTCTCGGCCTCTTGACTTCTTCTGTGGGGTGCCACAAATGCCTCCTCTCGGCCTCTTGATTGTCTCTTCTTCCCTGGGGTGCCACGAATGCCTCCTCTTGGCTTCCTCTCGGCCTCTTGACTTCTTCTCTGGGGTGCCACGAATGCCTCCTCTCGGCCTCTTGACTGTCTCTTCTTCCCTGGGGTGCCACGAATGCAACCAAGGGGGGCTTTCGGTGGAGATTTCTCAGGGGTCTCCCCTTTGGGTGGGGAGTCTAGAAAGGAGGCCAGTGAGAGGGGAGGCGATGGTGCCTGGTTTGGCTAAAGTGCCCGTGGAGAGGCTATTTTCCCCTTCCTCAAATAAGGGCCACCAGGGAAAGGTTCTTTGGGTTCCTTGCACAGCCTGGGCTTCTGTTGGCTGGAGACCAGCATGGTTGACTTTCAAGGAGGGCTGAGCCGACGAAGGGGAGTTCTGGGTCTTGCTGGCAGCGGGACTGCCTCTGAGGGCCGGCTGCTGGGGGACCTGTGGGCTTCCTGGGGCAGGTGGTGAGAGAACCAGCCGCTGGGTGAAGTGAGCCAGGGGCCACATCCAGTGGTGCGAGGCTCAGGGTCCAGGCAGGGCTGCCTCAGTAGAAGTGACCCCTCTTCCCATTGCAGGTGTAGTGCCCTCTGGCCATGAATCATACGAGTTTCCGGCATGGGAGTTTCCAGGGTGGCAGCAGCAGCGATGAAGACCTGGTGGAGGTGACCGGAGGAATGCTGGATTTCTCCATGGCGGATGATGTCCCTCCCCTGGACAGAGAGATGGCGGAAGGTAACCTGAGCCAGCTGGCAATGCTTCCCCTGGTGCCACGTGGCTCCCCTGGCTCAGCCAAGGCACGGTTGCTGTGTGGAGAGGAGGAGAGGCTGGCTGTTGGGCGGTCCACATTGAGTGCTGACCAAGTGGAAGAGAGATGCAGCCTCAGCCTGGGGAGGGCTCACACGCCTGCCTGAACAAGAAAGATTTGGGGATGGGTTGGGTAAAGGGGTAGGGTGTTCCTGTCCCTTGGGCAGACTTTTAAGAAGGAGGTCACCAAATTAGCGTCTGTGCTGGGGCCCTTTAGCTCCACCTGAAGATTTGGTGATATTTACGGGATCGTGGCTTGCAGAACTTTCCCACATTAGGTCAGTGTGACTGACACTAGGGCTCATCCCAAGCTATGATGGTGTTGTGTTTGTGTGTGCTCCCAGTTTTCCCCAAAGCCGTCCAGAGTATTGCACTGAGAGAGGAGCAGGAGGCCACACCGGCTCCTCGGCTGATCCCAAACTATTGGGAATTCCCTAGATTTTATGAACAAGCGGAGAGAGGCGTTCTGCTGGACATTAAGTCAGTTTTCAGGCCTTGCCTGGCGCACTGGGAGCAGAAAGCTGGTGGCCGAGTTTGGCCCCGATCCTGTGTAGGAGTCCATGGAAGCAGAGCTAAGCTGACTGGGCCCTTATCCCACCTGACATGGGAACAGGGTTTCTGCACCCAGGAAGCCCAAGAAAGAAACCTGTCCACCCAGCCGAATCCCTGTTTCCTCCCCTTTAGAGGGGGGCTGGGTTTTGGCAAAGAACGGGGCAGATGAAAACGTCTGCACTGACACGGGCCAGGTGTCCTCACCTCTGGTGGAAGCCGTGGCTTGGTGTCTGTTAGATCCCGAGGCTCTTCCTCAAAGACCCCCTGGGGCCTTTTTAGAGCCTGCATGGGCTGCAGTGAAAAAGAAAGCTGGCATCTGGCAGGCAGCTTTGGGACAAGGGGGTGTCAATAGCCAGAACTTATTTTAAGGAACAAAATTGTCCAGCCAGGGGCTCACAGCTTTTCTGCAGCCATTTTACTGCCCCCCCCCTTCCTCTCCCGTCAAGCTGCTTAAAGATTAACTCGGCTCCTCGGAGACACCTTTGTTATCCCAGGACTTTGCATTCCATCCTGTGGTGACAGGAAGGAAGGAAAGCGAGGTGGTGTCTCCTGACCCCCTGCAGGTTTCTCCTCGTACAACGGAGCTGGGATGAACGGGCCGAGGCAGGTGATGGACTTCCTGCAGGAGCCGCTCCCAGGTGTGGGGACCTATGAAGATTTCAACACCATCGACTGGGTGCGGGAGAAGTCTCGGGACCGCGACCGGCACCGAGAGGTCAGTCGGACTTCCTCTGGGTGGGGACTGTAGCCAGTGGGAGGGCCGGCAAGGTGGGTGGGCAAGGGGCTTTGGGCCAAGGTTTTGTTTCAAGGGGCACAGCTGGGAAGAGGCTGATGTCTCCCTGGCGCTGATCACAAGCACTTAGGAGGTCCGGCAGAGCTGTGCTGGGCAGAGAGGGAGGGAGGGAGGGAGGGAGGGAGGGAGGGAGGGAGGAGAAGGCAGCCGCCGCTCTGCTCTGCATTGTGCCTAGAGGACTGTGGCTTCCCCCCACCCTGAGGAGCTCCTTGATCCTAGACACAGAGGCTCCACATGGGGGGTGGGGTGAGGGAGCCTGCCTCTAAACGCCTCTCCCTCCCCAGATCGCCAATAAAAGCAAGGAGTCCACCTGGGCCTTGGTGCACAGCGTCAGTGACGCTTTCTCAGGATGGCTGTTGATGCTGCTCATCGGATTGTGGGCAGGTGAGGGGCCGGAGCTGCTGGGTAGAGCAGGGGTCTCAGTCAAGCCCCTCCTCTTCTACGGCAACCTTCTCTGCCCACAGGGGCGCTGGCTGGTCTGATTGACATCACTGCGCACTGGATGACGGATCTGAAGGAGGGGGTCTGCTTGAACGGCTTCTGGTACAACCACGAACATTGCTGCTGGAACTCGCCCCAGACCACCTTCCAGGACAGGGACAAGTGCCCCGAGTGGAGGACCTGGGCGCAGCTGCTGACTAGCAGAGAGGAGGGGGTGCGCATCGGAGCTCACCTGCATCAGGGAGAGGCCTGGGAAAATGCTACCCGTTTTACAGGGCAGCGAGCCAGCCCCGCAGGTCATTCCAGTGATCCTCACGGGCCGCCTTCCCACTTCTTGCCCTGACAGGGAGCCCTGGGTTACATCCTGAACTACTTCCTCTACGTCCTCTGGGCACTGCTCTTCTCCTTCCTGGCTGTCTTGCTCGTCCGGGGCTTTGCTCCCTACGCCTGCGGCTCGGGGATCCCGGAGGTGAGTCCACTGGCGACTGACGCTAGGGGCTCTGGGACCCTGGCCTGCCCCCACTTCCCATGACGCCCCTCCCTTCCAGGGCTGGGTTGCTGTCCCAAGGGCTCCTGCCTGGGGTCGGCCGAGGGAGTCGATGGGCCAAAGGCTGCCCTTTTGGTCTTCCAGATCAAGACCATTCTCAGCGGCTTCATCATCCGAGGCTACCTGGGCAAGTGGACGCTGCTCATCAAGACGGTCACCCTGGTGCTGGCTGTTTCGTCGGGCCTGAGCCTGGGCAAGGAGGGTCCCCTGGTTCACGTCGCCTGTTGCTGCGGCAACATCCTTTGCCACCTCTTCACCAAGTACCGGAAGAATGAAGCCAAGCGCCGGGAAGTAAGCGAGGGGGGGCGAGGGGGGGCTGCCATTCGGCCTAGGCTTGGCACGGACACGGGAGCAGTCATGAGGTGGAGAAGAATTGGGGGCTGCTGTTCCTGGCCTCTTTGGCCCCTGGGTGCTGCTCATGATTGCTCTCCATTCAGGTGTTGTCGGCTGCTGCGGCCGCCGGCGTATCGGTAGCCTTTGGTGCTCCCATTGGAGGTGTCCTGTTCAGTCTGGAAGAGGTAAGGAAACCCTCCCCCGGACCTTGCTCCGAGGACTGCCCCTGTGCAGAGCACGAGCGGGCGGCTAAGCGGGGCCCCTTCCCTCTCCCTGATGCAGGTGAGCTACTACTTCCCGCTCAAGACCCTCTGGCGCTCCTTCTTCGCTGCGCTGGTGGCCGCCTTCACCCTGCGCTCCATCAACCCCTTTGGCAACAGCCGTCTGGTGCTCTTCTACGTGGAGTTCCACAGCCCCTGGCACCTACTGGAGCTGGCGCCTTTCATCCTGCTGGGCATCTTTGGGGGGCTCTGGGGGGCCTTCTTCATCCGTAGCAACATCGCCTGGTGCAGGCGGCGCAAGACCACCAAGCTGGGCCGCTACCCGATGCTGGAGGTGCTGGTGGTGACGGCCCTGACAGCCCTGCTGGCCTTCCCCAACAAGTACACGCGCATGAGCACCAGCGAGCTGATCTCGGAGCTCTTCAACGACTGCAGCCTCCTGGACTCCTCTCAGCTCTGCGACTACCTCAGCGCCCCCAACAGCACCCAGGGGGACGACCTGCCTGACCGGGCTGCTGGGCCGGGCCTCTACGTAGCCACCTGGCAGCTGATGCTGGCTCTCCTGCTGAAGATCTTCATCACCATTTTCACTTTCGGCATGAAGGTGGGGGAGTGGGGATGGCACAGCTGCCCTGAGATTGGCTATCTGGGGAAGGGTGAGGGGGCTTCTGGGCATGAAGCCAGGAGAGGGAGGCCGGTCGGGGGGCTTGGGCCCTGCCCCCATCCCCCTCCAGAGCAGTGAGGCTTTGAGGTGTCCTTGACTTGTGACCGTTTAATGACAATTCAAAGTTATGACTGCCTCATAAAAAGTGACCTACAACCTCTCGCAGCGCCCCCGCAAGAGCAGTTTTAGTTTGGGCACCTGCGTTTCTGGCCAGTGCAGCCTCCGGTGGTGATTGGCAGCGCGTTCTGATTTCTGGCGTAAAAACCCCGTTGGGGGAGCTGGATTCACTTAACAACCACTATGATTCAGTAATGACCACTGTAAAAATGGTCACAAGATCAGGTCTTATGACCACAAGGGAAGTTTCAGTTCCTGATGAAGTTGAGGCCTCTGTGCCCCTCCTTGATCCAGGGGCCACAGTGGGGCAGGAGGAGGGGGGCTCTCGAGGCCTCCTGGGGGCCGGTCTCTGCGCAGGGCTGGCCCAGAGATGAGGTGAGGCTGCCGTTTGATGCCAGCTTCTCCTGCAGGTGCCATCGGGCCTCTTCATCCCTAGCATGGCGGTGGGAGCCATTGCGGGCCGGTTGCTGGGCGTGGGCATGGAGCAACTGGCCTATCACCATCACGACTGGCTGATCTTCAAGGGCTGGTGCAGTCCTGGCGCCGACTGCATTACGCCTGGCCTCTATGCCATGGTGGGAGCTGCCGCCTGCCTGGGTGAGTAGGAGCCCCTCCCACTGGTTGGGCACCTGGGCATTTCCAGCTGCCCCCGAGTTGCAGACCAACTGTGGCCAAAAGGGCAGCAAGTGGCTCCCTTCAGATGGAGGTAAATGTGGGGGGAAGGGACAGAGCTGCTCTCACCACCCCACCCCACCCCTCAAACAGGCCTGAGCTCTTAAAGAGGCTTTTCAGCCTGACTGCTGTGTGCCATTGAGCTCAAGCCCAGAGCAGCCTCAGCCTTCCCAGCCAACAAAAGTGAACCATTTGATTTCATGGTATATTGATTTAAAGGGCTCCTTCTGGGAAGGCGATGCAGCAGGCGGATCCTCAAAACTGGTGCCAAGAAGATTGGCAGTCGCTTCTTTAGATAGCGTTTTCTTCTTGCCTTTTTATTCTTCTTCGCTTTTATCCCTTTGTAGTCTTTCTCTGTGTTTCTGTCGTCTTTAAATCTTTCTGCTAAAAGAAATTATCTGAATACTTTCTGGGAGTTCAGGCTCAGGAAAGGTGCCACTGCAGCTCCGCCCGGCCACTCAGAGGTGACCAGAGGACACGCTAGGATGATGCTCGGAACGGGCAAGCGTCCTGCTCAACACAACCCTCTGGCTCTTGCAGGCGGAGTGACCCGCATGACTGTCTCCCTGGTGGTCATCATGTTTGAGCTGACAGGAGGGCTGGAGTACATCGTGCCCCTGATGGCGGCTGCCATGACCAGCAAGTGGGTGGCCGATGCTATTGGCCGGGAGGGCATCTACGACGCCCACATCCGCCTGAATGGCTACCCCTTTCTGGAGGCCAAGGAGGAGTTCACCCACAAGACCCTGGCCATGGATGTCATGCGCCCCCGGCGCAGTGACCCTGCCTTGACGGTTCTGACGCAGGACAGCATGACGGTGGAGGACGTGGAGGCCATCATCAACGAGACCACCTACAGCGGCTACCCTGTGGTGGTGTCCAGGGAGTCTCAGCGCCTTGTGGGCTTCGTCCTCAGGCGAGACCTGGTCATCTCCATTGGTGAGCGGGCCCAGAAGTACCCTGGCAGTGCACGGATGTGGCCGTCTCCATCTCCCAAGAGGCTGGGTGTGGGCTGCCCCCCCTCCAAGTTCTTACTCTCTCTTTCCCCCCACCCCCAGAAAGTGCTCGGAAGAAGCAAGAAGGGATTGTCAGCAGCTCAGTTATTTATTTCACGGACCACTGCCCCCCGCTGCCGCCCTGCTCCCCCTCCATGCTGAAGCTGCGGAGCCTTCTCGACCTCAGCCCGTTCACTGTGACAGATCAAACCCCCATGGAAATCGTGGTGGACATTTTCCGAAAATTGGGGCTGCGCCAGTGCCTGGTCACACACAATGGGTGAGAAGGGGAAGGGGCCTCCGCTGAGCGTCCTTCCCTCGCGTTGCTGCCCTGCTTGTTTTGACTTAGAGTGATGGGAGGGCGGTCTTTCTCTGGAGCATTTGTAGTGCAAGTCCTGCCTTTGCGTGAAGGAGGCCAGAGGGGCAAGAGATTGAGGTGGCCAATCCATCCAAGTAGCATCACCACAGCTGGTGAAATGCCCCCATTCCAAGGCTCTCCCCAATGGGGCAGAATGGGGTAGGTCGCACATCCAATGAAGGGGTGGAAATATTTTAGCTGGCTGGGTCCCTCCTGGTTTGGGGAGGCTCTTGGCCAGGGGTGAAATCCAGCAGGTTCTGACAGGTTCTGGAGAACCAGTAGCGGAAATTTTGAGTAGTTTGGAGAACCGGCAAATACCACCTCTGGCTGGCCCCGGACTGGGGTGGGAATGGAGATTTTGAAATATCCTTCACTTCCCCTGCCACACCAAGCCACGTCCACAGAACCGGTAGTAAAAAAATTAGATTTCACCACTGCTCTTGGCGTTGGCTTTAGGGCTTCAGAATGAAAGACAGGACAACTCACTAGCAGTAATGAAAGAAATATATTGTATATACAAATTATACATGGCTGATAGCAAAATTCTCCACTGCCTTGAAAGGTCGGCAAGGAATTCAGGGGAGCCCAGAAGAGCAACCCTTAAAAACACTCCATTTGAAGCTCCTCTGCCAGGCCTGGTCAAGGTCCTCTTGCTGAGGCCAGCGGCCTGGAAAGAGCTCTCATGACCAGGAGCCTCCAGATGGGGACACACTCTGGGCTGGGTGGAAGTGTTAAGGTATTGATGATTTAAAGCTGACCAGCCCTTTAAGACTGAGAGTGAGTCAGCAGCGTTATTGCCCTTTAAGAAGCTGCCTATATAAAGGAGGCCATTAGAGGGCGTCTCTCTCTCCTCGTGTATCATTCTCTCTCATGTTATACCTCCCATGTAGTTCTCCGTGTATTGTTCCCTGTTATAGTTGCCTCTCCCTCCATCCGCTGGGGCCACAGGCGGCTCCTGGGGTGTTAAAGGGCCCCATCCTGGCCAAACTGACCGCGGGGGGCCGAAGGGAGTCCCAGTTCCCCCCTGAGATCAATGGCTTCTCTCTCTTTTTCAGGAAGCTGCTAGGGATTATTACCAAAAAGGACGTACTGAAGCACATAGCACAGATGGCAAACCAGGACCCAGACTCGATCTTGTTCAACTGAAGCCGGGAGGGGCCAGAGGTTTTACTCTGCCTCACGGACCTTGGCCAGTGGGACCTGAGCTTTGCCTCCCTTTATGGAGGACCCAGAGGCTGTCTTCAGTTTCTCCACGTGGAGCAAGCGATAATCATGTTTTATTTTATTTTTTTTCTACAAGATAACCAATTGCACTATATAATCTGTGGAACGTCGTCTTCTCTCGGGAAGGGGAGCCTGATTGTAGCCTTGTTGGGAGCTGCGCTGGGAAGGAGGTTCCATGCCAGAGTAAAAGAAACGATATAACTGAGTCGGCAGTGGCTGCTTCTTGCCTTACCCAAAGGGGTGGGGTGGGGGAAGCAACTTACCTGAATTGGCATGGCGGGGCGATGGCCGGAAGGTCAGTTTGGTCTGAAGCCGCCCTTCCAGCCATAGAGTGTGGGCAGCAGAGTATTGCGTTTGCTGGATCCTTTTCCCGCTTCTTCTCAAGTGGCACCAGATAACCTCAAGCCAACCAGCTGAACCCCCAGGGCTGCCTCCTGTTGCTGCCTCTCCTCCCAGCTGCCACAGGAGCAGTACCTGGCCTGGGGCTTCCTGAGGGAACAGCCGTCTCCTGTCTTAAGGCGTCCCCGTCTTTGGGCACCCAGGCAAGGGGGAAGGAAGAGGCCCGGGCCTGGCTGAGCAGGGTTCAAGGCTGAAGCGGAAGAAGCACCGGGACCGGGATTGAGACAGCCGGGGTTTGATCAGGTTGTGCTAGTTTCTGAGCTGAACGAGCCAGGTTCACGCACCACATTGCCAGGACTCGTGGCTGACAGCCTAGGGTGGGCGTTGTCTTTCAGAGAAGCCAGAAGAGGCTGAGGATGTCAAGTCCAGAGCTGGTGCCCTGGTTGAGATGAGGGGCTCATAGGGTGCTTCCTGTACTGCCCTCTAGGTCAGGAGTCAGCAACCTTAAACACTCAAAGAGCCACAAAGGTCCTAATCGGAAGCCCCCTGTTCAATTCTGGAGCAGACTGAAGTCCGGTTCCCCCACCATAGAGTCTCTCCTCCTAGCACGGTGTCCTTTTTCCTCTACCTATCCTAACTGAAAGTCCTATCAATTGTGCAGCCGACTGGCGACAGGGAGCCGCAGCAGAGGGATGAAAGAGCCACATGCGGCTCCAGAGCCGCGGGTTGCTGATCCCTGCTCTAGGTGATCACCCTTCCCCGCCCTTTCAGTGTTTCTAATGACTGCCTGTTGCTTTGTGCCTCCACCCACAGAGTCTGGCTACTGAATTAAGCCAGTCAAGGTGCATGCAGTGCATTGAACCATGCGCTGACCAATTGTGTGTGTGGGGGGGGGGGCATGCAAAATGCTAAGCCACAAATAAACGAAAGCCGGATGGAACCTGGCCCTGTTGTGGGTGTAGCTCCTGCTACAACCCGGCCTGGGGAATCTCTCAAAACCAGCCAAGACCCAAAGACCAGCCTCTCCCTGGAAGGGTTAGGGAGATGTTTGGGTTCCTGGCATAGGTACTGGTTGCTCTAGGTCAGCCAGCTCTGGCTGGGGCATGCTGAGTGTTAATGCCATTCAGGGTCACACCCAATGTGTGTGCCGGGAGAGGTAGCGGGAAGGTGTGCCCTGTGTCTCCCTGGTGGGGCTCGTTCGCTCGCTCAGGTGACCCACTGACCTACATTGTTGTCCTGGCAAGAATTCTTGACTTGTGAAGCGCTGCTTGGTGTGTGAGCAGCTCAGTTTCCTTGTGGCACAGGAGCAGGTCGCTCAGTGCGCAGGTGTGTGCACGGAAGGGCAGGAGGGAGTCCCACATTTCTCAGCTGGAATGACCAGAAGAGGGCAGGCAGTGGGGAGGGAAGAGGGTTGCGTGTAGGGACGCAGAGAAGGGGTCCAAGAGAGCCAGAAGTCTGGCAGTTGCCAGCCGGCCTGCTCGGGTAGAGCCGGGCCCGGCTCAGCTTCAGCATCTTCCTGGCTGCTTTAGGGACGTGGTTATAAGGGAGGCTCCCATGAAGGGGCTCCAGCAGCCTCCCAGGTTGTGCAGAAGGTAAGAGGGCTGCGGACTCCCACTCCCTCTTCCCCGTCCTGCCTTTGCTTCCAGGGCAGCTTGACCACTACCACTAATGGGAGAATGAAGGGTGATAATAAGGCACAGGCGTCCTCCGGTGGTTCTGTGTGGAGGGGAAGGGGGGGGGGAAGACAGAGGCCCCAAAGCCAGAGTTTCCTTGGGCACAGTCCCACAACGTCACACATCAAGGCGGAAGGCTCCAAAATAGCTGCCTGCCTCATCGTCGTAGTTGACATCCAGCGATGAAATGGACACAAACAGCTTGTTGCCAGCTTTGAGGTCAAAGAGGCCTCCCTGGTAAAGGGCATGGAGCCCATAGGCCACATCCTGTTGCCAGCACTTGGTGCCCACACCCTTCAGCAGCAGGATGGTCTGCCCGTACACGCTCTGGAGATTGATGCACTGCACCAGCTGGTGGCCCAGGGAGCAGGCATCCGCCTCCTCGGTCAGGTAGCGGAAGTAGATCTGGGAATAGACGTAGTGTCAGACGTAGTTTCGATGTCGTCTCAAACAAATCGCATTTCAAACAAATAGTCTTTGATAAAATCTTTCATTTATTAAGCACAACAATCGATCTCCGACTCGGTTGCAGCCAACACTGACTTCCTGGCCGAAACCCTCCCTTTCCTTTCCCCACTCCACTGCGTCTCATTGGCCATCTTCCAAGTCACTCTGCCCGTAATCTACTACTTCAGCTCAAAGGAATTTCCCCCCTCCCCTCCCATCTCCTAGGGGATAGCATCTCCAGGGAAAATAAGTAGGTGAAAAAGTCAAGTGTCCTCTTGCCAGATGCCCCATCTTCTCCTTATGTCAGCACTGGAGTGAATGCAGCTTGAAGTGCTGACACGTAGTATTTGCTCTCCTGGCTCGCCTGCAGCTGCCCATCCTGGTAGGTGAGGTTCTGGAGGTGGGCATGCATGGTCCTGTTGGCCCAGTGGCGGATGGGGTGCTGGCAGGACTGCTGCAGGTCACGGAGCTGCACAAATATTATTTTATTTTATTTTAATTTTTATATAAAAGCAGCTAAATTTAAAACTTCCTAAACTTTAAACGGCTAGGTCTAAAAAAAGAACAACTAAAAAACCCCCCCAATCAACTATTTTTTTAAAAAGCTCCCAAAGGGGAAAAATACTTACCTAACTGAAGGAACAAGGCAGGCAAGCAGGCAGGCAGATAGAGCTGCTCGCCGATGAGCTTGATTGCAGGCAGGGAGATTCAGTTGCTTGCTGATACAATGGATTGCAGGGATTACAGCAAGCGAAGCAAGGCAGGCATTGCAACCAGCAGCTCGGGATTCAGTCCGAAGAGTGAAGGTAAGCAAGCTGGAGGCGGGGGGTGGGGGGGAGGGATTTTTGCTCCCGGTTCTCCGAACTGCCCGCCGCCATCGCTACCTACTCGACCGAGCCGGTCCGAACGGGGAGCATTTCACCCCTGCTCTGACACAATTTTTGGATCATCAGGTTTCAGTTTTCCATGCATCATTGTAATTATTTCCCTTACTTCCGTTTTCAGTAACAAATACATCTTTTTCAAGGCTTTGATTATTCTTGAGGACAAATGTATGACCACGATCAATAAAACATTACTGCAACTCGGCCTGCCTGCACCACTACAAGACTAACACGACGTACTTCACGCAGATTACATACAAGAGAAGAACTACAACGTCGAACAGCTTAGTGCATATATCGCGGACAAGATGCCACTTCTAAATCAAGCGGGCACAGGGAAAACATTTGTAACTAATTCAATTCTCGCCGAAATCAGGGTGAAGTTGCTCTTGCCATCGCCTCTTCAGGTCAAGACATGTAAATTAATCATATGGGATGAACGCCGTTGCTCACAAGAAAGCTCTCGAGGCCCTTGACGTCACTATGAGAGGACAACTTTATGTTGTTTGCTCAAGGGTGGGTTCTCTCATGAATTTATTTATTCTTGGCTCCTGGAGGTGAAACTAAAAATGTTGTTCATAATCAAGTTTTGTATTAAATTAACATTATAGTGAATTTCTGAAACATTTCACTTTATAATTTGTATACTTTTAAAAGCCTGTGAATAAAATTACTTTGGTTTGACACTATACATATAATTCATTCCTTTTCCTATCTAATACAGGATTGGGATAAATAAAATACCCGGGTAATGCTGAGTTATCAGCTAGTACACTTATAAAAATAGAGATGTGTACATTTCGGTGATTTTGTTTTTTTAATACTTACTTGATCTACTGGATCACCCAATGAGAGAGATCAGATCAAGTAACTGACTCCATAGGAAGACTAGAACTATAAATTATTGACATAGGAGACTGACTTCCGGCGGTGATGTCAGAGCAAAGTGGGTGAGGGTGCAATCTGTCGCTCCCGAAAATCCCAATTTATCCCCGATAAGGAGCCCTTTAAGTTTGGACGTGAGTTGGGGCCCGTTGTTGGAAACTAGGACATCTGGCAGCCCGTGTGTAGCGAATAGGCGCCGGAGTGCCCTGATGGTTGCTTCTGATGTGGTAGATGCCATGGGGACGACCTCTAGCCTCCACGACTATCAACAGATTCCTCCCTTGCATTGGGCTCACGAAGTCGATGTGTACCCTCACCTAGGGGCTGCTTGGCGTCTCCCACTCTGACGGCTGGGCCTGTGGAGGGGCGGGGCGTACCTCTTGGCACGGATTACATCTGGAGACCCATTCTTCTATGTCTTTGTCCAGGGATGGCCACCAGACATAACTCCGTGCCAGCCCCTTCATTCGTACGATGCCAGGGTGCCCGTTGTGGAGGGTTTCCAGCATCTTCCGCTGCAAGGCACTGGGAATCAGCACCTGGTCTCCCCATAGGAGGCAACCCTTCATCGTGGGCAGCTCCTGCTGCTTCCGTGCGAAAGGGCTGAATTTTTCTGCCGTCTTCTCCGTGGGCCAGCCTCTCAGGACCCATGATAGGACTTGCTTGAGGATTGGGTCCTTTCGGGTATGGGCTGCCACGTCGGCAGATGTGATCGGGCAAGCCAGGTCATTGTCTATGTGAAACAGTCCGAGTGTGGGGGATGGATCTTCCACCGGTTCCTCGGATGGGCATCTACTCAGTCCATCTGCGTTGCTGATTGTTCTGCCCGGCCTGTGTATTAATGTGTAGGAGTATCCAGCGAGGAAGATTGCCCAGCGTGTCATCCTGGGTGACATGTAAGATGGAGTAGGTTTGTCGCCCACAAATAGTCCCAATAGAGGCTTGTGGTCAGTGATTATTATGAAGTTTCTTCCGTAGATGTATTCGTGAAAACGCTTGATGCCAGCGACGATGGCCAGAGCTTCTTTATCTAGCTGGCTATAGTTGCGTTCCATGCTGGACATCGTTTTCGAGAAGTATGTTATGGGTGCTTCAGAGCCATCGGGAAGTTGGTGGCTGAGGACTGCTCCAATGCCATAGGGTGAAGCGTCGCAGGTCAGTAAGAGCGGTAGAGTCTCATGATATTGGATGAGCACACACTGTCTGAAGAAAGCAACTTCTCCCATCTCCAAGGAACCGCTTTCCCCAGTAGACAATGGAGTGGTTCAGCAGCTGTGGCTTTCTGTTGTAAAAAGACACTGTAGAAGTTCAGCAGGCCTTGGAAAGCCTGAAGCTCCGCTTTATTTTGGGGGGCTGGAGCTTCGTGTATTGCCTTTACTTTAGATTTTGTGGGGTGGATGCCAGTTCCATCAATGAGATAGCCCAGGAACTCGACCTCCTGGACTCCAATGATGCACTTATCTCTCCTGACTCTTAATCCCTTCTCCTTGAAACGCTGCAGAACCAGCCTCAGACGTTCAAGTAGTTGGGTTTTAGAGTGCCCGGAGATTAAGACATCATCGAAGTACAGCACCACCCCCGGAATGCCTTGGAGAAGGCGTTCCATCATGGATTGAAAAATCCCTGGGGCTGCGCTGACTCCAAACTGGAGGCGGTTACATTTGAAAGCGCCCCTGTGCGTGACAATCGTTTGTGCCTCCGCTGTTTTTTCATCTACTGGCAATTGCTGGTAAGCCTGGGCCAGGTCCAGTTTAGCAAATATTGATCTGCTTCCGAGTGAATGCAGCAGATGTTGCATCACTGGAACCGGATATGCGCTCTGCTGTAACGCCTTATTAATCGAACATTTACAGTCAGCGCAGATACGCATAGATCCATCATGCTTCATTGGGGTCACAATGGGGGTCTCCCATGCAGCATGATCGATTGGTTCCAAGATGCCTTGGGCGATTAGCTTATCTAACTAAGCATCGACCTTGGGCTGCAAGGCGAACGGAACTCTGCAGGGCTTAAGCCTAATTGGTGTGATTGCCTTATCTAGATTAAAGGAAATTGGTTTTCCCACAAATTTCCCCAGCTTACCATCGAAGACTTCCTTGAACTCTTCGATGAGTTTGTCGAGTTCGTCCTGATGAATTTGGTGTATCTCTCCAATTGAGAGTCCTAAGGGCTGGAACCACTCCACTCCCAACAGGTTCGGGCGGCTGTGCTCGACGACGGTGATGGGTAGGTCGCCATGGAAGTTGTGGTAGGCGACCTGGAGTGATGCTTTTCCCAGGACTCCGATGGGGTTTCCTCCGAAATCCACGAGTCTCGTTTGCAAGGGTGTCAAGTCCTTTTTGGTGATGCGGGGTTTCAGGCGCTTCAGCTGATGCCAGTCCATTATGGAGTAGTTCGATCCCGAGTCTATCTCCATGGAGCAGGGGGTTCCTTCTAGGTGCATAGTCACATGGAATTTAGTAGTGCTGTCATCGTAGGTGCGAGCGATGGTCGTCTGGTGGATCTTCCCGTTCCCCGCGAACTCGCTCCCTCCTTGTCCTGACTGGTACGAGGACCGTTTGGATGATCTCTGGTTATCATGCTGATTTTCGCGCTGCCAGTGGTTGAAGGGTTCTCGGGCTGGATCCTCTGCTCTGCAGGCTTCAGCGATGTGGCCCCTCTTGTGGCAGCGTCCGCAGGTCGCGTCTCTCCAATGACATCTGACCCTCGCATGGTCTCCTTTGCAGCTGGCGCAGCGTTCCCCCCGGTCATCATTTTGCGCGGTTTCCCACCTCGGGGGTCTGGAGACCTTGTGGACGGCCATTTCGTTGTCCGCGGTTGAGTCATCCGTGGAACTTTTGGGGTTCCTTTGAATCTTGTGGATTGCCTTTGCTCGGATCATCGCGGCTGCTGCTTTTTCCGAAGTTTCCGCAGCCATCGCCTCCTCAACGACGTCTTTCACCGCGATCCTCTTTCGGCTCAGAAATTTCTTCTGTAAGGCCACATCTCTCATGCCGAATACAATGTGGTCCTTGATCGCATTGTCCACATTGTCAAACTCGCAATTCGCTGCAATTTGACGGAGGGCTGCTACAAAGTCCTTAATAGATTCTCCCTTCCACTGGTTCCTTTGCTGGAATGTGAAGCGGTTGGCTATTGGAGTTCCTGTTGGGGCATAGTGCTCTTCCAGGACCTCTTGGAGATCTGCCCACGACATTTCCTCGATGTTCCTTGGGGCCACAAGGTCGATGGCCATCTCCAGAACTTCGGACCCGCAGTGGGCCAGGAAAAGGGCTCTTTTGAGGTTGTCGTTGAGGTCCTTGTAGTCGTTCCCTTGCAGGAACTGGCGGAAAGATCTCCATTTCTCTGTCCTGGGGTTGAAAGTGGCTAGTGAGACTAGCAGAGCTTGCGATGTCGCCATGGCTTCAGTGCTCAGCTCTAGTGACTTCAGCTATGTGACTGTTCTTGGCAGCTCTTTCTTCGAGGTCTTCGCTGTGGTTCTCTGCTCGTCCTTCGTCGCCAGTGTTAGATCAGGCGCAGAAAAAGAAGATGCGACCAGCGTGGTCCATTCAGCACTTTATTTCAGCTCAGAATAAAGACGAACGGCTGTGCTGCCGGAGGCCTTTTATACTGCTCCGGCAGACCAGCTGTCCAATGACAGTGATTCAAACTTCCCACCGGTGGATTAGCCAATCACCGACGGATGTCCTTATAAGGACATAACAAATAGCCTGCAGAATACATTACAGATGATACAGGAAACTCTGATGAAATCACAAGAGAAAATGGCCGACAATCACGAAGAGGTGAAGGAACATCACAAAGAAATCAAGAATGAGATAGGAGAGGTAAAAGAAGACATCAAAAATATGAATGATAAGTGATAAATTTGATAAGTTTATTGTTTTATTGAAGTAAAAGGGTTTAATTAAAATTGGATAGCTTTTTCCCAATTTATCGAAGTGTTAATATTAAACCTTAATGGACAGTTTTGTAAAAGTTTTGAAATTTATATTTTGAAGGATGTTTTATTGATGCATTACGAGATTTTAAAATGTCCAATTTAAGATTATGGGTTTTTTAAAAGTTATATGAGATGAAATGTTTAAGTCGGACATGATTTAACAAATGGAAAAGTGACAAGAGAATTTATAAAGGGTAGGTTGATGGATAATTGTTAAAAGAGGAGTTAAAGAGTGAGAGGGAGTTTTCAATTCTGTGGTAAGTTAGCTTATTTTAGTTTATGTTTGTTAAATGTTGTACCCTGTTTTACATATTCAGAATCAGGGTGTGTGTGTGGGGAAGGGGGGTTGAAGGATGGGAGGGGATAAAATTGAAGTATAATAGTAAAGAAAAGGGGGTGAAATGTCACAATAAATGAGATGATAAAATTAAGATATGACAAATATTGTTAGAACAAGAAGAAGGAAAAAATGTACTTAAATGATACATTGTATGATTGACTATGAATTGTATGTTTGTTTGATTATAAAATAAAAATCTTTTCTCAAAAAAAATTAAAATATGAATGATAAGATAGAAACTATACAACAAGCAATGCTAGAGAATGAGCAAAGAATTAAGAAAATGGAAACAAAAATAGATCAAATAGACCTTAAAGTAGAAACAGTGGAACAGAAATCAGTACAATTGAATAAAGAGCTCTCAGATTCAATTGCATTTCTCGAAATGGAGAAAGCCTCATACTTCTTACGATTTCAGAATGTTGTGGAGGAGAAAGAATAGGATCTGGGTGAAAAAATGGCTGAAATATTGGCGGAACTAACACAAAGAAATAAGATGGAGATGAAAGAATATACAGACAAAATTTATCGCGTGCAAAACAACTATATAAGAAGGCATCGACTGACAAGAGAAGTCCATATAAGATTCACAAAAAAAGCAGTCAGGGACGAAATCTACAAGAAATCAAGAGATGAAACAATAAAATATAGAGGTAAAGAAATTATAATTTTGAAACAAATTCCACGAAGAATTCGGACTCAAAGACAACAATATCAGTTCCTCACAACACAATTTACCAAGCACAAAGTGATGTTTAGATGGATAATCCCAGAAGCCATCCTTATTACAATGGCAAGATAGGAAGTACAAGGTAGACTCGATAGAGAAAGCACAAGAATTTTACAAAAATTATCTCTCACAGGAAGAAGAGCAAGAGAGTAATGATGAATCAGAAAGCAAGTCAAGAGGAAGATCAGTCAGAAGAAACAGAAAGGGAGAGAGAGATAAGAAAAGTACAGAACACAAATTTACACAAAATGAAAGAAACTCGAAGCAGATGTGATATGCCTCCAAGAGGTACACATTTAAAAAGGTTTTCAGAAGCTATTAGAAAATGCAAAACTAGGAAGATTATATGCATCACTAACACAAAAGAAAAAAAGAGGAATTGCTATATATGTAAGAGAGAGAATAAAATCAAACTTAAAATACTCAGATGAAGAACTTTGATGGTAGAATTAGAGACAGAGTAAAAACGAATACTATGTCACAGATAAATGCCTGACCCATGCCAGTGTCTTGCTGGGCCCAGGGAAAGCAGGGGTTAACTACAACACCCATCCTACCCACCTCCTCCTTTAGCCACACCTTACCTTAGTCTCCGCCTCCCAGGTATATAAGGGTATCCCACGTTGGTCCATGTGCTCTTCCAGACTTTACCTGTAATGAACATGTACTCATGTGAATAAAGATACCATCATTAGAAATACTTATGCCTATGTCTGTTATTGGGGTCAGAGCCTTGTCAACTATAACAATATGGTAGCAGAGGATGGTTCGTTGACCCAATAACGAGAAGATATGCTGAAAAGACAAGCCTCCTGTAAAGAGGCAAGAAAACCAAATACCAGAGCACAGAACAGGAAAATGGAGAGTCAACTGATGGCCCTGGATGACTTCCCAGAGGGAAAGCAAGGGAACCTGAGAAAAGAAACCGATCCCGAAATAACCACAGAGAATGAAAAAGAAGGAAATGAAGGACTGAGCAATCAAAAACAAAGCAGCCTGCGATTGAACATACTGAGGCTGCTGAGATCCAAAAACGATGAAGAGGACCTCGTCGTGAACCTCCAGGAGCTGTTGAAAGTCGCGAAGCAGCGAGGAGGGACTCGAACTCAGACCAAGACCATGATGAAAGAGAATCGGTAAGCGATCCTCCCCCAGGCGACCCCCTAATCGAATTGGAGATATGCGATCCCACGCTAATTTTGAATCGGCAGCCATCTTTAAATGTACAGTCAGACAAAATGGCCGACCGTCAACCAATCGAAAGCCGAGATTCAAAATGGTCGGTGCAGGAAACAAGTGGGGCCCTAGAATGCAGGGAGGACGAAGAATCTTGGGATGAGGGGTCTGAATCAGACCGAAGAACCCCCAACCGACCGACAAGTCGACGAGGCTATGAAAATAATCATAACCGCACTCGGGCCTGACCTTATAATTACTAAAAAAAGACCCAAAGCACAGAAAGGGACAATTAACTATCAAGAGGGACAACAAGCCACCCACGCAAGGGATGTGGACATCGCTGCGGGGACACCGATGCCGCTGCATTCCTCGAGGGACCCGCCCACACGACCACCGGAACGCCGGGACTGCAGAGAGTACCTACCTGCATCGCTGACCCACCAAAGCATGTGGAGCCACCAGATGGACAAATCCACGATGAATTGGATGCCTCCGGACCTTCGCTGGACCTCCAAAGCCGAATCCTGGGACTACTCGACCGAGTGAGGCCTCTACTCGGGAGCCGCGCTGAACAGGTCCTTCCTCGACGACGGCAGAGCTGAAACCCTGCATGTGCAGTCCCACCTAGGAAATAAAAGAGAAAAAAAAATCAGAGAGGGCTTTTTAAAATCCCTGCAAGCATCCCTATGCCGTATTGCGGCGACCAGCATATTCAGGACCATGGACAGCCGCCTGCTGTAAGTAACATTGCAAATAATTCAGGGAATTTGCCAAATGATTTCCCAAAACTGAGAACGGACGGAATTAATTTACTTGAATGGAGCCAGCAGCTCCAAGTTGTCTTTATGAAGGAAAATATGTTGTTCTTTATTAATGACCCACCAGAAAAACCTTGGGATTTTGATGTAGATTGTAAACATCATAGGGCTTTTTACTTGCTTATTTCGAGTATATCACCAGCTTTGTACCATATTATCCAACAGTACCTGACAGTGTCAGAGATCATACAGGATATGTTTGGGCTATTTTATAGTGACAGTGTAGCCACAACTACCAAGATGTCTAAGGACTTCCTTTCTGCTAGAATCAGGCCAGGGACTTCCATAAGTGAACACCTCGTAACTCTGAACGCTACCAGGGCTGAACTGCATATAAGGGGGGAGGTTACATCAGATCAGACCATGAAAAGCATAATACTTAATTCACTGGACTCCCCCTGGGATAGCTTCATCACCCACTTAGACTCAATTAGCTTAGGGCACCTATCTGTTGAGAGGCTGTCTAACATGCTCATTGCGTAAGACAACTTAAGAAGAAGCAGACATGATACACATAGAGAATATCGACCAACCAAGAGAGTAGTATTCCAAGATACACAATCAGACACCACTGAATGCTACATTTGTGGGTCCAAGAGTCACTATAAACGAGACTGCCCCAAGAACTTCAGGGAAAGAAATAGGCATGAACACAGGACCAGACACGCAGAAAGATACATTCCTGAGGATAGATACAGGCGCAGGGACTCACCTAACCCCAGGGATAGAAGGGGAAACAGAGACACCTCCAGAGACAGCAGGACAGGGTCGCTATATGGGGTAGGAGAAAACACACAGCACAACAATAGAGACAGGGAAGGTAGCTCATGGCTCATTGATTCTGAAGCAACGAACCACACTACATGTAACAAACAGCTCCCATCTTCATTTACTGAAGAGAATTTCCTAATTAAGGTAGCCAATCAAAATGAACTGCATGTAACAGGGAAGGGAAACGTAACCTTCCTGGAATAGGAGAAATAGAGGGGGTACTGTTAGTCCCAGAGATACCCCACAACATTCTAGCAGCTTTAAAACTCTGCAAAGAGTCCAAAGTAAGAATAGTACTCACAGGAGAAAGGGTATACATAAACAGAGACAACAATAACATAGGGGAAATTACAGTTAGGGGAGAATTACCCTACCTACACTTTGGGAAAGAAAATATGCCAAGCGTTAATGCTAGTCTAGGTACAGAAAACATCACAGAGACAGAGGAGAGCAGAGAATATCACAGATGATGAGGAGATAGAAAACCAAGATGAACAAACACAGGAACACAACAAGCAACAACAAAGAAAAACATTAATAGGTAAACCAATACATGATAATTGTGCTCACTTGTTACACCGTAAATTGGGACATGCTAGTTTCCCTGTAATACAGAAAATGTACAGTTGTGTTGAAGGCATTAAAGTGAAAGATTGTGAAAACTATTTAGAATGCTCTGTGTGTAAGTGTTCAAAGTTAAAAACCAAACCAAGGCCGAAAAATTCATCTAGTACCACGAATCACACTTTCAAGTTAGTACACATGGACCTAGTAGGGCCCCTAAGGCCATCCATAAAATATAAAAAACGGTTTTTCCTCACAATCGTAGACGACTACAGTCGCTACGGATTTGTCTACACTCTAAGACACAAAAGCGAAGCATTCCAGAAATTTAAGGAATTCTACAAGAGAGTAGAGACACAGCACAATGCACAGATCAAACAAATAATGACAGATAGGGGATCAGAATTCCTATCCAAAGACTTCTCACACTGGCTTAAGTCCAAAGGCATACTTCATTTTACTACTTCTCCTTTTTCGGCCTTTCGGAACGGTGTATCAGAACGACGAAATTCCACATTACAGACCATGGTTAGATGCGCATTAGAGGATGCGGGAATTGGACAACATTTCTGGTCGGAGGCCCTAATATACTCCAATTACACTCTTAATAGACTATGGTCCAGTGTAATTGGCAAAACACCATATGAACTAATGTATAATAAGAAACCACAGATAGCTCATCTACACGTGTTTGGGGTTATTGCTGACGTACATATACCAAAACAATTATGTCGCAAAGGGGATAAGGTGTCTAGGAGACTCAGATTCATGGGATATGAGAGCGGTACCAAGGGGTTCAGGTTTATCGACAATAACAATAGATTTGTGATATCCAGGACAGCTGTGTTCCATGAGCAAGCTAACTGGTCCAAAATACATCTAAATGAGATATACCCCAGACTAGAGACACCACACGACACACATAGCCAAGATAAGCATGACACAAGGGAAGACAAAGAGGAGGAGAATGACAGACCCAATCACCAAGCAATTAGAATCAGGGAGTGGAAAGGAGAACACCCAAAAATAAAGGTAGAATCACTCACGCAAAAGGAAGCCACATATCTACATGACAATGACTACACAACAAGCAGGCCAGTTAGAGGAAATAGGAATCAGATGCCCAAGAGATTTGAGGACTACATAATGCATATACACTCTGGACCCATCACTCCCAACTCTTATGAGGATGTACTGAAACTTCCACATGAGGAAAGATCAAAATGGGAGTCAGCCATGACCAAAGAAATGAGTAGCCTTAAGGATTTAAATGTATTCACCAAAACCAGGGTTCCAGAAGACAAAAACACAATAGGTACAAGGTGGATATTTAAAATCAAAGCGCTAGAGGGTGGACAAACTTTATACAAGGCACGATTAGTAGCTCAGGGGTTTGCGCAAAAGTACCCGGAGGACTACACTGATACATACTCGCCCACCATAAGAGCGGAGAGTGTTAAAAGTGCGTTGGTGATTGCTGCTATACTAGGACTAGATGTGTACCAGTTTGATGTACAGACTGCGTACTTGCATGCGAAACTAGACAAAGAAATATATGTCAGGGCACCACCTTGCAAAGATATGAACAAGGGTGAAACATGGTTACTGAACAAAAGTCTGTATGGGTTAAAGCAATCTGGCAAGCGGTGGTACGAGTGCCTGGTAAAGGTACTCGAATCGATGGGGTTTAACGCAACAGCAGCAGACAACTGCTTCTTCACCAGAAAAGAGGGTGACTCTCCCAAATTACATTCTTGTCTATGTGGATGATATTCTATACATTGGCAAACACAAGGACAAATGTGATGCGTTTGCTAGTAAACTAGGAGAACACTTCTCTTTAAAGTCATTGGGAAGAATAAACAGATACTTGGGCGTACAAATCAGCAAAACTCCCAGAGGGTTCCAACTGTTGCAGAAAGAAAAAATCATTGAACTGCTACACAAGTGTAACATGGCAGACGCCAAACAAACCGAGACTCCCATGCAGCCGGACTTTTTGAAAAATATGTATGGTGAGTCACCTGAATTCAAGGACAATACTCTTTACAGGTCAACCATCGGGTCCCTGTTATACATATCCAACTGGACCAGACCTGACATTGCTCTACCAGTCAACTTACTATCTAGACACGTAGGTAAACCTACCTTATATCATTGGGAAGCTATAAAAAGAGTGCTCAGATACCTGAAGTACAGCGATGATGCATGCCTATGCCTAGAACCAGATGTACTCAAGGAACCCACACTCACAGGTTTTGCTGATGTTGACTGGGCAGGGGATGTAAAGAGTAGGAAAAGCACATCAGGATATGTATTCTTTCTCAACAATAGCCCAGTGCACTGGTACACTGGCAAAACAGAATCTGGTGGCAACATCAACCACGGAAGCCGAGTACATATGTTTATCCAAGGTTGCCAATAACTTGACGTGGTTTGACGACCTCATTACCAGCGTTTGGACTGAACCGACGTATCCAATAGTTATCCATGAAGACAATAAAGCCGCCATTGAAATATCTATGGCTGATGCGGTAGGACAGAGGTCTACACACATAGACATAAAAAATAAACACGTAAGGCAGCTATCAAAGATTGGGTTTATTAAAACGATTCATTGTGACACAGAGGAACAAACAGCGGATATACTGACGAAACCACTGATGGGTAAACAACACTCCTACCTAGTGTCAAAGCTGTGTGTCAGAACACTGGTTTCTTCCAAACAGTCAGGTACTCAGTCACAAGTCAGGCATTTAGAGGGGGATTTGTCACAGATAAATGCCTGACTCATGTCAGTGTCTTGCCGGGCCCAGGGAAAGCAGGGGTTAACTACAACACCCATCCTACCCACCTCCTCTTTAGCCACATCTTACCTTAGTCTCCGCCTCCCAGGTATATAAGGGTATCCCATGTTGGTCCATGCGCTCTTCCAGACTTTACCTGTAATGAACATGTACTCATGTGAATAAAGATACCATCATTAGAAATACTTATGCCTATGTCTGTTACTGGGGTCAGATCCTTGTAAACTATAACATACTATTAGTAGTGATATATGCCCCCAACAAAAACCAACATGAATACTTTAGGAAATTACATAATAAAATCATAGAACAAGGCCACGAGAATATCTGCTTAGTAGGGGATTACAATGCTATAGTAGATAGTAAAAAAGACTTTAATAGTTAGTCTGCCTCTGGAGAAAATTAGGAGAGGAAAGATAGAAATGTTAAAAAAGAGAGAAAGGATATGTTAAAGTATACAAAATAGGAAATAGATATGAATGAGAGAAATATATTGCATATAGAGTTATTAAAATGTCGGGGACAACTAGTAAATCGGAATAATATAAAGAGAAAGAAGGGGAAATTGTGAATAACAAAGGAGATCACCATGCAATAGCTGTAAAGAGAGTGCATGTCTAAATGTTGTATGTCTTGTATTGTTATATTGTGTTATAAAAATAATAATAAATAAATAAATAAAAAATAAATTATTGACATAGGCTATAACAGCAGAATCCAGCAAGCCCGAAAGGTAAAATATTTTACCTTTCTTCCCTTTTTTAACCTCCTGAATCAAGGACAGCTGATCTGTTTTGCACCTGGACGGCCTCCTGCAGCACTCTGGACTTTGGGACCATAACCAGGAAAGGATGAGTATTTTTGGAATATTGTACGAGAAAGGCAGGTTCGTGACTTTG
>WNWU01020475.1:0-10023 GCA_012654045.1 Ptyas mucosa
ACCGGCCTGAAAAAGGCCCAAAAACTGGCCTGAAAAAGGCCCAAAAACCAGCCTGAAAAAGGCCCAAAAACCGGCCTGAAAAAGGCCCCAAAACTGGCCTGAAAAAGGCCCAAAAAACAGCCTGAAGAAGGCCCGAAAACTGGCCTGAAAAAGGCCCGAAAAACAGCCTGAAAAAGGCCTGAGAAACGGCCAAAAACCAGGCATGCGCGCGCTGGCCAGCTGGTCTTTGGGTTTCCGGTGCTCCGGTGCGCCACATGCACGCACATTCTGGTTTGGGCACTTGGTGCCAAAAAGGTTCGCCATCACTGTGCTAGAAGGTACCAAAGATATCCCATGCATTTTAGAGCATGAGTTTCCAAATTTGTGGACTTTCAAACTTGTGGACTTCAACTCCCAGGCAGAAGAAAGACCGGGGAATTCTGGGAGTTGAAGTCCACAAGTCTTAAAAGTTGCCAAATTTGGAGACCCATGATGTAGACATTGTCCATACCACATAAAACCATGTTTCCCATGCATTATTAGTTGGTTATCCTTACACACCTTCTCCATTTCTTTGAAGTCCTCATCCAGCTTGGTTCCTTCAGCCCCGCCGACTTTCTCGCTGACCAGCTGTGAATAAAAACACAAAGGTTTATTTTTTTAAAAAAAAAAGAGGAGCATTTATATATTGCAATTAGTCCTCGTTTAGCGACTGCCTCGGACACTGACTGTTCACGGTTATGACAGGGATGAAAAAAACCCGAACAACTTTACGACCGATCCTCCGATTTGCAACTTTCGCGGGCTGGCAAAGCAAACGACAGCTGAATGAAGACCGTGAGGAGAGGAGCAGTTTCACTTAGTGACTGCTTCGCTTAACGACCGCTTTGCTGATCCCAATTGTGGCTGCTAAATGAAGACGGCCTCTACAAGGTATGTATTTTTACAGCTACTTTGAGACTACCCAATTCAATACCACCCCTTATGACAAATGTTACAAACCGCAATAATACATTTAAATTTTTTTTTCTGAAAAAAGTTTTTTATTTTTATTTCTTATATACATATTGTAAATGTACATATATAATATATATATATATATATATATATATATATATATATATATATATATATATATATATTTTCTAACAAAAGCATAAAAATAAGACATTTTAATCACATTTGGGGTTGCTCTTCTACCCTCTTTTCCCTCTTTTCACAACAAACCTGCTTTTCCTTCTTTCTTTCCTCTCTCTCTCCTATCCTCTTCTACTTTCTTCCTCCTCTTCCCCTTTCTTCCATTCCTCTCTCTCCCTCTCCTCCTCCCTCCTTTCTTTCTGCTTTGTTGTGCAATATTTCCCTTATTTGGTACCCGAGAAACTCCAATTTTCTAATAATATATACTTTCTTTTCAATTTCTTTCCCTTTTTACCCAATCTATCATTTCATAATTGTACATTGACGTTTATAATCTTCTTTCTTTCCCCCCATCCCCCTTTTCTATTTACTCCGATGTCATCTGAGTTTCTATTCCTTTTTTGTCTTTTTTGTCATTTAACTTTCTATTATCTATATCATTTAGCCGTTGTAAGTCGAGGACTACCTGTAATTACAATAACAAGTGCTTTGGGACTCCAAACAGAGAGGCACCTGCCGCATAACATCCCATACTTAACAATTGTTGATAAGAAAGACCAAAAAGATAATAATCTGGATAACGTATAGGAAAGTACCTTGAGAAGTAGAAAAGAAGAAAAATCCACAAAATGCAAAAATCTAAAAATAGAAATAGAATGACTGTGGCAAAAGAAAGCGAAGGTAGCACTAATGTAGCGATAAGCCCCTTGGGTGCAATCCCAAAACGTCTGCAGCACCATTTAAAACATCATCGGCATTGACAGATTCACCCTCGGTCAATTGCAAAAGGCAGCTTGACTCAAAATACCGTATTTTCCGGCGTATAAGACGACTTTTGAAGACAGGAAAATCTTCTCAAAAGTCTGCGGTCGGGTATAAGCTGTAGTCATTGCTAGAGATTCCTAACCCGAAGCTGAGTTGCCGGCGCTGACCGCTGACGCTATGGGAGCGCCGACAACATTGAGAGGAAGCTGTGCCGATCTCGTCAAGGCTGCATGTCGCTGAGCTTCCCCCACCGTCCCAGGCATCCAGGTATATTATCGACGCTCCGACTTCCCCAGACAGCTGGGGCTCGCCATCACCGGGGGTCATGCAGCCTTGACGAGATCGGCACAGCTTCCCCTCAATGTTGTCGGCGCTCCCGTAGCATCATTGGTCAGCGCCAGCAACTCAGATTCGGGAAGCTGTGCCAATCTCGTCAAGGCTGCATGCCGCTGAGCTTTCCTCACCATCCCAGGCATCCAGGTGGATATTACCGACGCTCCGACTTCCCCAGCTGACCCCCAGTGATGGCGAGCCCCAGCTGTCTGGGGAAGTCGGAGCGTCGGTAATATCCACCTGGATGCCTGGGATGGTCCGGGAAACTCCGCATAGCAACCAGCTGGGTCAAGCAATCAGCGGCATGCAGCCTTGATGAGATCGGCACAGCTTCCCCTGAAAAGTAGGGGGTCGTCTTATACGCCCAGTCGCCTTATATGCCGGAAAATACGGTAGCTGGCAACCCTGCGACGGTATCTTTAACACCATCAAATAACAACATCTGCCTATCGCAGGTCCTTGGGAAAGACTGAGTAGTCCAAATCCAGTCTAAACATCTGGCTGACTGTGCAAAGAACCATAAAGAAGGATTTAGTTATAAGGGGATTAATAAGAAGGCCTACTAATAAGCAGTAATAAGGATTAGTTTAAACACGAAAGTCTATCACCCGATGAAAATTTTAAAAACTAAATAATCAAAAATTATAAAGAAAAAAAACCCTAAACCAAACCAAAAACTCAAAACGATCGACTCAATGGACCACTGGGTCAATTTTCTATGTTTTTAACAGAATAACAGAGTTGGGAGGGACCTTATTCAGAACAGAGCTTGGAAGGGACCTTGGAGGTCTTCTAGTCCAGCCCCTCTGCTCAAGCAGGAAAAACTACACATTTCACACAAGTGGCTCTCCAGTCTCTTCTTAAAAAGCCTCCGGTGATGGAGCACCCACAACTTCTGGTGGCAAGCTGTTCCACTGGTTGATTGTTCTCACTGTTAGGAAGTTTCTCCTTAATTCCAGGTTGCTTCTCTCCTTGATCGGTTTCCACCCACTGCTTCTTGTCCTGCCTTCAGGTGCTTTTGGAAAATAGCTTGACTCCCTCTTTTCTTTGTGGCAACCCCTGAGATATTGGAAGACTGCTATAATGTCCCCACTAGTCCTTCTTTTCTCTAGAGTCACCAAATCCAAATCCAAATCCTACAACCGTTCTTCATGTTTTAGTCTCTAGGTTCCTAAGCATGGGGATGGACTAGAAGACCTCCAAGGTCCCTTCCAACCCAAGGTCAGGTCAGGTCAGATCAGTGGTGGGTTCCTCCCGGTTCGGCCCGGTTCTCCTGAGCCGGTAGCGGTGACGATATGATGACACCGAACCGGTTCTGCCCCCCCCCCCCGCGTTATTCTTACCTTTTATTTGGCCCCACCCCCAATCTATTGCTGCCTCCTCAGTCCCAGCTGATGGCTAGAGGGAAAAAAACTGTTTAAACTCTTGCCTTGGGGCTTCAAAGGGCCGCCCTACAGCTGATCAGTGTTAAAAGAAAACAAATGAGTAGACCGGTGCCTGCAAAAATACATGAGTAGACCAGTGCCTGCAAAAATAAATGGGTAGACCAGTGCTTGCAAAAAATAAATGGGTAGATCGGTACAGCTCTGCAAGCAGTTAAAAGCCTGGTAGACCAGTACCACCGCTTAATCCTAAATAATTGTCACATGATCATTAAGCCACACCCACAAAATAAGCCACACCCACAGAACTGGTAGTAAAAAAATTTAGAACCCACCCCTGGGTCAGATCTATATTCTATATTCTATTCTATTTATCATTAATTATAATTATAATTGTAATCATCTTAGTTGCTCTTCTCTGCACTCTTTCTAGAGTCTCAACATCTTTTTTATATCGTGGCGACCAAAACCTGATGCAATGTTCAGCTTGGTGGAGAGACCAAAAGTCAACTCGAACAGGGGTTCCCAACCTTTCGGAACTCAGGGACCACTAAATTCATAATTTTAAATCCCACGGACCACTAATATGAACTGCCTAATGACTGGCTGGGTGGGCATGGCTAGGTGGTCATGTGACTGGGTGGGCGTGGCCAACTTAATGTCACTCACATCGAGAGGTGCCTCACTACTTACCTTCCCCTCCCACCTACTCCTCGCCTGCCCTTCCGGGCTCCTTAGGGCCCCAACAGGAAGCAGTTGCTGGAGCTAAGCAGCCACCACGAGAAAGAGTTGGCAAAAGAGCTCAGTTCAAATTGGATCTGGCCGAGAAGGAGGCTCAGCAGAAGCACCTCACTGAGGACTAGGAGCATAGGATTTCCAAGCAGAGGGAAGACCTGCGGGAGTGCGGAAAGGCCAGGTACCGGTGCCTGGAGGCTCAGAGGGCTGAGATGGTCAGCCAGTTCCAGGCCACGATGCAGTCCCACTGGAACGAGGCTCTTCGGCTTTTCACCACCAGCGGCCCTTCCCTCCAGCCTTCGCCCAAAGCCCCTCACCAGGAGGCCGAAGCAGACCCCAAATCTATCTCAGCATCTACTTCTGTCCTACCATTGCAGCACCATTGAGAGTGTCCTGAGCTACGGCATTCTTGCATGGTATGGGAGCAGCTCTGTAGCGGACAAAAAAGCTCTGCAGAGAATAATTAAAACTGCCCAGAATATCATCGGACTCCAGCTACCAGCCCTGGACGACAACTTCGAATCTCACTGTTTGAGAAAGTTGCATAACATTCTCAGAGACTCTTCCCATCCTGCTTACCATCTTTTTTGGGACTGTTGCCTTCCGGCAGAAGATATAGAACAATGAAAACTCGGACCACACGTTTTTCTGAATAGTTTTTATCCCAGAGCTATGATTGCACTCAACCATGAACTAAAGGGCTACCATCGGTGAGCTGTTGGACAGTATTACTTGGTCTGTTGTGTGGATGTTTGGGTGGTTTAGAGGTGGGGAATTATTTATTTATTTATTCATTACTTCGATTTATATATGCTGCCCTTCTCCAGAGACTCAGGGCGGCTTACAATGCATTAAGCAATAGCCTTCATACTTTTGTATATTTATACAAAGTCAGCTTATTGCCCCCACAATCCGGGTCCTCATTTTACCTACCTCGGAAGGATGGAAGGCTGAGTCAACCTTGAGCCTGGTGAGATTCGAATTCGCAGTAATTGCAGGCAGCTGGCAGCTAAGTGCTACTTTAACAGCAGCAGTTTAGTCCACTGCGCCACCAAGGCCCTTGGTGGGTGGGAACTGTGGTGGGTGGGAGTGTGTTTGGGAATTGTTATGTGTGTTGGACCTGGTCTTTAGAGAATTAAATGGATGCAAGGTTTACAGTTGCCGTGCCGTGCCATGCAACACAATGCACGGCAATTTTGTTGTATGGGTATATTGTATATACACGTTCAATGACAATAAAGTTATTTATTTATTTAAATCGGAATTTCTGGCCCCCTCCGACCCACACAAAAAGACTCCGAAGGGGGAGACTCTGTGAAGCAACACAAACGTTCATTGCACGTATCGGTCCCAGGGGCCGTAGTTTGAGGACCCCTGATTTAGTGCAATATCAAAAATGCAAATAATTTTTCTGCAGACCACCAAAACTTTCTCGCGGACCACCAGTAGTCCACGGACCACCGGTTGGTGACCGCTGAACGAGAAGACCTTGGAGGTCTTCTAGTCCACCCCCCTTCCCACCCCCAAGCAGGAGACCCCATACGAGGCTGTCAAACTCGTGGCCCACAGGCCGGATGCGTCACACGCTGCCCACGCTCGGTTTAGCGAAGGGGGGAGGGAGAAAGTCGTGATACGTCATGTGACGACGCAAGTTTGACACCCCCTCCGCCCTATACCGTTTCAGAGCCTTGATGGTGCAGCTGTTAAAGTGCTGTTAAGTAACACTTAGCTGCCAGCTGCCTGCAATTACTGCGAGTTCAAATCTCACCAGGCTCAAGGTTGACTCAGCCTTCCGTCCTTCTGAGGTAGGTAAAATGAGGACCTGGATTGTGGGGGCAATAAGCTGACTTTGTATAATAAAAAAGAACACTGCTTGGGGGGGCCCGAAAGCCCGAATAAGCAGGTATATACAAAAGTATGAAGGCTATTGCTTAACGCATTGTAAGCCGCCCTGAGTCTCCGGAGAAAGGCGGCATATAAATCGAACCAATCAATCAATCAATCAATCAATCAATGGTTGTCCAATCTCTTCATTAAAAACCTCCAGTGTTGGGAGCACCCACAACTTTCGACAGTTAATTATTATAAGTTATTAAACTTGCAGACTAAAGGACTCTCAACAACGTTGGCTGGCTCTCAACCATCAATATGACAAATTATCAAATGTTTTTCCTCGCTTTACCGTCACACCCAAAAAGCCTGGCTCCACGTGACTCCTCTAAAACACACACTGTACAGTACACAACCCCAACGTTATCACAAAGGACGTTTGTATCGATGGTTTAATAAATGAACCGTTTGTACACGCAGGGTGCATGATACTGCAAATAAAAGCCAACCTCCTAGGAGCTCAGCTGGCTCAGCACGGATTTTTTTTTTTCTTAGCCTTGAGCTAAATAACTCAGCATAAGAAAAAAAAAGCGAACCGGATAAAGACACCTACAGCTTAGTCCCCGAACTTACAACGGGTTCATTTAGTGACCGTTCAAAGTTACAACGGCCCTAAGGGGGGGAAAAAAAGCGACTTAGGACCGTTGCAGCATCCCCGTGGTCCCGTGATCGAAAAATCGAGATGCTTGGCAAGTGGTTCGTATTTATGACGGTCGTAGTGTCCTCGGGGTCACGTGATCCCTCCCCTTGGGCGACCTTCGGACAAAGAAAGTCAATGGGGAATCCGGATTCACTTACCGACCGAACGCAACGGGCTTTAACGGAACAAGGAAAGCAGAACAAGGAAAGTCGTAAAGTGGGGGCAAACCTCCCTCAAACGGTCACTAAATGAACTTTGGTCAGTCGAGGGCTGCCTGTAGTTGAGGCTAAAGAGAGAGAGAGAGAGACCAAAATATTCTAGATCCGTGATGGCGAACCGGTGGCACGCGTGCCACAGGTGGCACACATAGCCATATCTGTGGGCACGCGAGCTTTGCCCTAGCTCAGCTCCAGTGTGCATGCGTGCGCTAGCCAGCTGATTTTTGGGCCTTCTGGGCCCACCGGAAATCGGGAAACGGGCCATTTCCGGCCTCCGGGGGTGGGGAAGGCTGTTTTCGCCCTCCCCAGGCTCCAAGAAAGCTTCTGGAGCCTGGGGAGGGTGAAAAACAGGCCTACCGAGGCATCACATCCCAAAAGTGGGAGGAGCGCGGGGGAGTCACACGCGCATGCACAGGGGGCGGGGCACATTGAATTCTGGGTGGGGGCATGCACGTGCGCGATCCCCCGGGCTCTCCCCGCCTTCGGCACGCGACGGCAAAAAGGTTAGCCATCCCTGTTCTAGATTCTTCAATAAACTTCATGGCTCTGTTCCAATATTTAAGGAGCTGCCACAGAGAGGATCCCTAGTATGGGTCTCCTGTGTGAGCAGGGGGTTGGGCTAGATGACCTCCAAGGTCCCTTCCAACTCTGTTATTCTGTCGTTCTTTCAAGTTAGGTAGTAACAAATTTTAGATTTCACCACTGGTTACAGGAACTGGGCATGGCTAGTCTAGTGAAGAGAAGGACCAGGGGAGACATGAGAGCAGTTTTCCAATATTTGAGGGGCTGCTAAAGAGAGGAAGGGGGTCAACCTATTCTCCAAAGCACCCGAAGGCCAGACAAGGAATCACGGATGGAAACTGACCCAGGAGAGATTCAACCTAGAAATAAGGATCAATTTTCTGACAGTGAGAACAATCAACCCGTGGAACAGAAGTTGCCTTCGGAAGTTGTGGGAACTTCATCACTGGAGGCTTTGAAGAAGAGACTGGACTTCCATCTGTCAGAAATTAGATAGGGTCTCCTGCTTGGGTTGGGGGTCGGACTAGATGACCTACAAGGTCCCTTCCATCTCTGTCAATCTGGCTTTCCTTCTTCCTTCTTGCAACACTTTTGTCTTGAGTTGCAGAGGGGAAAGAATCAAAACCACAAACACGAGGAGAGTGGATGCCGCAGAGAGGAGAGACAGACAAAGCTTCTGAACCCTCGGACTGCGCAACCCATGGCCGTGGGATCCTTGAAGTGAACATGACGTGAATTGAGGCTGAGGCGCCACCGGTTCCCACCCGGCTTAACCACAAGGGCCTGCATGTCTCAAGGAGAAGACTCAGCAATTTGGGATCTCAACTGTAAATGATAACGGGGGAGGGGGGGAGAGAGAATTAAATGGATGCAAGATTTACAGTTGCCGTGCAGTGCCATGCAACACAATGCAACTGGTTGCAATGTAATTGGTTGCGTTGCAATGCAATGGAACACAATTGGCTGCAATGCAATGCAGCGCAACACAATTGGTCGCAACGCAATGCCATACAATTGGTTGCAATGCAATGCAACACAATTGGCTGCAACACAATGCACCACAATTGCTTGCAACACAATTGGCTACAACGCAATGCAGCGCAACACAATTGGTTGCAACACCACACAATGCAATGCAACTGGTTGCAATGCAATGCAACACAATTGGCTGCAATGCAATGCCACACAATTGGTTGCAACGCAATGCCACACAATTGGTTGCAATGCAATGCAATGCAATTGGTTGCAATGCAACGAAACAGGTTGCAACGCAATGTCATACAATTGGCTGCAACGCAACACAATTGGTTGCAACACAATTGGCTGCAACGCAATGCAACACAATTGGCTGCAACGCAATGCAGCACAACACAATTGGCTGCAACGCAATGCAACTGCTTGCAATGCAATGCAACACAATTGACTGCAACGCAATGCAACCCAAAGTAAATCTCAGCTCCCCCTCATCTTTTGTGGCTTTCCTTTCTGGAAACATTTTTTTTTGCACATTCTCCCCGGCTCCTCAGGCTGGGGACGGGTCCAAGTGTGTCAAGGGGGAATGCCTACAGCCCCCTCCCCCACCCCCGCCCCATGCATTCCAGCCACTTCTGCTGGCTGGCCTGCCAGCCGCCTTTGCCAAGGAGGATTCGTGCAGCTCTCTGCTGCCGTTTGCTCCCGCACAAGCCTTGGCTGGCAGGTTTTCTTGGGAGCTCAGGAATCCGAGAAGGTGGCCGTGGATCAGCGGAGATCCTAAGAAGGGACCAGGCTGAAAGGAGGACTCCCCTTCATCCAGGATCTCGGAGAAATGAGCTACCGCTTGGAGAGAGGCCAAGGGTTGGACTACTAACGGATCTGGAAAGGAGGCTGCGTGGGAAAACGCTTATTCCATTTCTTTACGTCTCAAGAGAGCAAGGCAGGAAAAACCAGGGTTGAGATTAGCACCCCATAATTTTAGCAAACTCTTGCTGCCGATACTTGCTCCGGATTCTACTCGTAGGGGAGGAAAAATGTGTTTTGCTTATAATGGCTATAGCATCCGGCAGAAGCTACCACCTTTATTTATTTATTAAGTTTTTATTCTGCCTTTGTTACTTTAGAAGGGACTCCAAGGGGCGAACATACCTAACAACGCCTTGACTCCTTCTGTTTTCCACACAACGACAACCTTGCGAGGTGGGTTGGGCTGACAGAGAGGGATTGGCTGACTTTCATGCTTAAGGAGCCTGGTTTAGCTCAGCAGACTAAAAGCATAGTGATTAACATTCAGCAGCCTGCAATTACTATAAGTTCGAATCTCACCAGGCTCAAGGTTGACTCAGCCTTCCATCCTTTCTAAGGTAGGTTAAATGAGGACCCCGTTTGTGGGGGCAATAAGCTGACTTTGTATAAATATACAAAAGTATGAAGGCTATTGCTTAGCGCA
>WNWU01020475.1:20023-32453 GCA_012654045.1 Ptyas mucosa
GAAAGAAAGAAAAACTGAAAGACGGAAAGGAAGGAAGGAGGGAGCAAGAAAGGAGGGAGGGGAAAGAGAAAGAAATGAAGGAAGGAAAGAGAGAGAGGGAAGGAGAGAAAGAGAGAAAGAGAGAAAGAAGGAGGGAGGGAAGAAAGAAAGACGGAAAGGAAGGAAGGAGGGAGGGAGAAAGGAAGGAGGGAAGAAAGGAAGAAAGAAGGAAGGCGGGAGCAAGAAAGGAGGGAGGGAGGGGAAAGAGAAGGAAAAGGAACGAACGAAAGAGAGGGAAAGAAAAAGAAAGAAAGAAAAAAAAGAAAGGAAGGAAGGTAGAGATGCAATGTTTGACACAAGATGGCTGGCAGATCAATAGAAGATAGATAGATAGATAGAGAGAGAGAGAGAGAGAGACAGACAGACAGACAGACAGACAGACAGACAGACAATAAAAACACAGACAGATAGTAACAGGTAGCGATGCCATCCTCCTGCCCTCCTTCACAGGGGATGTAACTCCAATCAAGCCACCATTGTGAACAGAAGCCACCATCTCCTTGCTGCCTTGGAGGCAACATACGCGGCTTAGGAAAGCAATCGCCCTAGATCGGTAACTGAGTCAAACAAGAGCAGATGTAACACCTACACAACAGGTAGTTGCTGGCGACAGACCGAGGCGCGGTGTATGTGGACACACAGCCGATGTCTACACAACACCACCAACTTAGCCAAGCGTGACTCGTTCAACAGATAAGCCGATCCACATCTCGCCCATGTTATGCAAACCTGGTTTCCCCGTTGACCAATATACCAGATGAATTCTGTAAAAAAATATTCTGCTTCTTTCTCTCAAACGCAGAATTTTTTTTTTCACGGAAAAAGCAGGAATGAGGCATTTTCTGAGAACTGAGCGCTCTGGAAAATATTCCTTGCCACGTCACCGGACTTAACGAATTTCTTTGAAAAGGCCAGAGAGTAAACCCAAGGCACCCAGAGGGAATCCGATCAAGGGCTAGAATTTTGCGAATCTGCAAAATGTTGTCGTGGCCAAACAGCCGGTTCCTGCTTCAAGCAGCATTTCCTCGAGTGTTGCAATGACCTCACTGGGACGGCCAAAAGGAACTTTTTGCAGCCCGGGCGCAAAACCAAACCAAACTTGATTTGTTTTGCAAGTAACCTGGGACATTTTGCAAATCTTTTCCGGGGTGTTTTCCAGTTCGAAAAACCTTTGCGTCTTTTCGATAAGCAATCCTAAGCTGCTTAGCGTTTCAGGAAAGGTTACTGGAGGTTGAGTTCTACAGGGAGATCCTAAAGAGAGAGACGGACAGAATCCAGAAAAAGGGGCTTCTGGATAGGCTCGCAAGAAAGAGGGGGGGGGGGATGGGATTTTTGTACAGGTCAGTTGTACTTTCTGAGTTTGGATCCTGGCTTTGAGTGAAACAGTTTTAGCCGATGTCTCTTTCTTTCTTTTCTTTTTCTTCCTTCCTTCCTTCCTTCCCTTTCCCCCTCCCTCCCTCCATCCCATCCCTTCCTTCCTTCCTGCCTATCTTCCTCCTTCCCTCCCTCCCATCCTTCCTTACTTTACTTTCCTTCCTTCCTCCGATCTTCCTCCCCTCTTCCTTCCTTCCTGCTTGCCTCCCTCCCTCCCATCCTTTCCTTCCTTCCTCCTTCCCACCCTCCCTCCTTCCTTCCTCCTTCCCATCCTTTCCTTTCCTTCCTGCCTCCCTCCCATACTTTCCTTTCCTTCATTCCTCCTATCTTCTCCTTTCTTACTTACTTCCTGCCTCCCTCCCTCCCTCCCATCCCTCCTTTCCTTCCTCCCTCCCATCTTCCCCTTTCTTCCTTTCTTCCCTTCCTCCCTCCTTCCCTCCCACCTTCCTGCCTTCCTTCTCCTTCCTTTCATCCATCCATCCTTCCCTCCCATCCTCCCCTTCCTTCCTCCCTTCCCTTCCACCCTCCTTCCCTACCATCCTTCCTTCTCCCTTCCTGCCTTCCTTCCTTCTTCCTTTCATCCATCCATCCTTCCTTCCCTCCCATCCTCCCCTTCCTTCCTTCCCTTCCACTTTCCTTCCATCCATCCATCCATCCATCCATCCTTCCTTCCCTTCCACCCTCCTTCCCTGCCATCCTTCCTTCTCCTTCCTTCCATCCATCCATCCATCCTTCCTTCCTTCCCTTCCACCCTCCTTCCCTCCCATCCTCCCCTTCCTTCCTCCCTTCCCTTCCACCCTCCTTCCCTACCATCCTTCCTTCTCCCTTCCTGCCTTCCTTCCTTCTCTTCCTTTCATCCATCCATCCTTCCTTCCCTCCCATCCTCCCCTTCCTTCCTTCCCTTCACCTTTCCTTCCATCCATCCATCCTTCCTTCCTTCCCTTCCACCCTCCTTCCCTGCCATCCTTCCTTCTCCTTCCTTCCTTCCATCCATCCATCCATCCATCTTGTTCTCCTTTTCCACCAGCTGGAGAAGGCTGCAGATTCACTGCAGAGAGTCCTCAACTTACAACTGTTCATTTAGTGACCATTCGAAGTTACAACAGCACAGGGGGGGAAAAAAGTGACTTAGGTCAGGACCCTTTTTTCACACTTGGCACCGTTGCAGCCTCCCCACGGACACGAGATCAAAATTTGGCTGCTTGGCAACCGACTTCTACTTACGACGGTTGCCAGTGTCCCTCTCAACCCTACCTCACAGGGACGTTGCGGTATTGCCAGAAACGAAAGGAGGGAACATTCTGCGTAGGCTTCTTAGAGCTCTCGAACGTAAGGCAGGATGTAACTCAAGCAAATAAATAACCCCCACCCTGAGGTTTCTTAACCACATTTCACTGATTTCAGCAATTTTTTTTTTCTCCTGGCCCGGCCCTGACGCTGGAAAGAAGCCGGACAGTTTTAAATCTGGGAAAGATTCAGGATGCAGTTTTGCAGACTCAGTAAAAAGATCTGCCTGTTTGCCAGTTCGCTGAAAAGCCATTTAGAAAATATATATATATATATAAATGCAAGTCTTTTAAACCGAGTTTCCATCCGTTGTTTCTTGTCCTGCCTTCAGATGCTTTGGAGAATAAGTTGACTTCTCCGTGGAAGCCCATCAAATACTGGAAGAATCCCTCTGTTGATACAACCTAGGATTGTTACTGGATTTTTTGGTTGCTGCCGCACACCAGTGGCTCATATTTATGATTTGGATGAGGGCAGGGGTGAAATGCTCCCGGTTCGGACCGGATCGCCTGATCCGGTAGCGATGGCAGCGGGTGGTTCGGAGAACCAGTAGCAGAAATCCCTGCGTCCGTCCCCCCTGCCACCATGCTCAGCTGAGCCTCACGATCATCAGAGGCTTTTTTTTACTTTTAAAAGCATTTTTTCTACAACTTCTTCCACGGAAAAAATGCTTTTAAAACTAAAAAAAAAAAGCCTCTGATGATCGTGCGGCTCAGCTGGGATCGTCAGAGAGACTTTTAAAGCATTTTTTTCTGCAACCTCTTGGCCAAAGAGGTGGTTTAAAAAATGCTTTTGAAAAGGCTCTGACGATCCCAGCTGTGTTGCCTGATCGGCAGAGGCTTTTCAAAGCATTTTTTTTGCATTTGCAGAAATGCTTTGAAAAGTTAAAAAAAAAAGTTGGCCATGCCCACCCGATCACATTACACCCCCCCCCAGCCACGTCCACAGAACCGGTAGTAACAAATTTTACATTTCACCCCTGAATGAGGGGATAGATGGGGAACTCATCAAATTTGCAGACGACACCAAGCTAGCGGGAAGGGAATGGAATGGAATGGAATGGAATGGAATGGAATGGAATGGAATGGAATGGAATGGAATGGAATGGAATAGAATAGAATAGAATAGAATAGAATAGAATAGAATAGAATTCTTTATTGGCCAAGTGTGATTGGACACACAAGGAATTTGTCTTGGTGCATAAGCTCTCGGTGTACATAAAAGAAAAGATACATTCGTCAAGAATCATAAGGTACAACACTTAATGATAGTCATAGAGAAACAGTCAAAATAAATCTTAAGGATACTAGCAACAAGGTTACAGTAATACAGTCATAAGTGGGAGGAAAGATAAAGAGGAGTTGATGTATTTCAAGACATGGGGTAAATTTTACGATTGGTTAGAAAAGAAATATAAACAAAAGTGCAGAGATAAAATAGATAGGGAAAAGGTGGGGAAAAAATAATTAGAAGAATAGAAACCCAGATGATGCCTAGGTAAACGGAAAAAGGGGAAGGGGAGGGTAAAAGGGAAAAAGTGAGATTATTATAAAAATGTACACAAATGATGAAATAGATGTAATTACTAAACAAATAAGAAATTGAAATGAGAATAGATGTAAATAGAAAATCAGGGGTGCTCAAATTCCGTTCTAGATTGAATTGAAAAGGGAAACAACAACAGAGAGAGGAAGGAGCAGAGAGAGAGGAAGGGAGAAGAGAGGAGAGGAGGGGGAGAGATAGGAGAAAGGGAAAGGGAGAGGAAGAAAAGGGAGGGGAAAGAGGAGTAGGGGAGAAGGTCAGAAAGGGAGGAAGAAGAGAGGAGTGGGGAAGGGAAGGGGAAGTAGGAAAGAGAAGGAGAGGAAGAACGAAGAAAGTAGGAAGAGATAGAAGAAGGAGGAGAAGGGGAGGATAAGAAGAAAAGTTGTGGTAAAATAAAGAAGGGTAAATGGTAAAAGAGCAGCCCCGAACAGCTAAAAATGAAAGTTAAAAGATAAGATGAATGGGAAATGATGGATAAAAGATTGTAACATTTAAATACGTTTATGAGAAATAAAAACTTTTTTTGAAAAAATAAAAAGAAGTGGGAGGAAATGGGTGATGGAAACGATGAGAAGATTAATAGTAATGCAGACTTGGTAACTAGTTTGACAGTGTTGAGGGAATTATTTGTTTAGCAGAGTGATGGCGTTCGGGGAAAAACTGTTCTTGTGTCTAGTTGTTCTATAGCCAACACTCCGGAAGATAGGATTAAGATACAGAAGGATCTTGACAGACTTGAACCTTGGGCGCTGTCTTAACAAAATGAAATTCAACGGTGAAAGAAGTAAGGTTCTACATTTAGGCAAGTAAGGTTCTACATTTAGGCAAGAAGAACAAAATGCACAGGTACAGTATAGGTAACCTTTTATGGCTAACCTTTTTGCCATCGTGTGCCAAAAGCGTGGGAGGGGGGAGTCACGCCTGCGTGTGCCCACACCCATAATTCTATGCGCCCCACGCTCCCCACGCTTTTGGCATGAGATCTTCCCAGGCTCCAGAGCCTCTCTAGGAGCCTGGGGAGGGCAAAAACAACCTTCCTCAACCCCACCGGAGGCCCTCCGGAGTCCGGAAACAGCCTGTTTGCCGACTTCCGGAAGTCGGCAAACGGGCCAATTCCTGCCTCCAGAGAGCCTCTAGGGGGTGGGGAAGACCGTTTTCACTCTCCCCAGACTTCTAGAGAGGCTCTGGAGTCTGGGGAGGGCAAAAACGGCTTTCTCCAACCCCCTGGAGGCCCTCCAGAGTCCGGAAACAGCCTGTTTGCTGACTTCCGGAAGTTGGTAAACGGCCATTTCCTGCTTCCAGAGGGCCTCTAGGGGGTGGGGAAGACCGTTATCACCCTCCCCAGGCTTCTAGAGAGGCTCTGGAGCCTGGGGAGAGCAAAAAACGGGCCTTCCTCATCCCCCCAGGCCGTCTGGAGGCAGGAAGCAGCCTGTTTCCCTACTTCCAGGTGGTCCAGAAGGCCCAAAAATCAACTGGCGGAGCTGAGCTCACGTGTCCACCAATATGCCATAGGTTCACCATCATGGGTATAGGTGGAACCTCACTCAATAGAGCCTTGGATAGTACAGTGGTCTAAAGCACCCTGTTATTAACACCAGCTGCCTGCAATTATTGCAGGTTCGAATCTCACCAAGGCTCAAGGTTGACTCAGCCTTCCATCCTTTCCAAGGTAGGTAAATCGAGGACCCAGTTTGTGGGGGCAATAAGCTGACTTTGTATAAATATACAAAAGTATGAAGGCTATTGCTTAGCACATTGTAAGCCGCCCTGAGTCTCCGGAGAAGGGCGGCATATAAATCAAATTTTTAAAAAAAATAGTAGTAACTGTGAGAGGGATCTTGGAATCCTAGTGGACGATCACTTAAATATGAGCCAGCCGTGTGCTGCAGCTGCCAGCACTTCAATTCTGGGAGTTGAAGTCCACATGTCATAAAGGACCCATGGTTCCCTACCTCCGGTCTGGGCATTATGTCAAGATCCGGAAGGAGACAGCTGACGAGAAAGCAATGTTTGGCTTCCATCTGATGGCTGAAGAACAGAGGAATCTTACCAAACGTGTCCAGCCGTTCCAACTTTATGGCGAAACAGAGAACTATGCACCCTTGTCTGGTTGGTACACTCAACAGGAAGACCGAACAGGCTCGGCAACACCTGAACAGGTGAAGGTGACGGAGGGCGAAGCTGGTTCAGCTTGTTTAAAGGGTTGGACGTCTCAAAACACAACAGCCTTCCCACTTTAATAATAGTTTCTCTCTCCTTTTTCCAAACAGGTAGTCAGTCCTTGACTTACAACAGTTCACTTAGTGACCGTTTGAAGTTACAAGGCACTGAAAATAGTGACTTACGGTGGCGTTTCACACTTACGACCGTTGCAGCATCCCCAGTGAAGTCACTGGTTCATATTTACGATGGTGGCGGTGTCCCCGGGGGGGGGGGGTTTGGTCACGTGATCCCCTTTTGCGACCTGACAAGCAGAGTCAATGGAGAAGCCGGATTTGCTTAACAACCGTGTTTCTAACTTAACAACTGCGGTGATTCGCTTAACAACCGTGGCAAGAAAGACCGTAAAACAGGGCAAAAGCTCACTTCGCAACTGTCTCGCTTAGCAACAGAAATTTTAGGGCTCCGTTGTGGTCGTAAGTCGAGGACTACCTGCAATCCCCTTTTCGCTGCTTTCTGACAAGCAAAGTCAACACGGAAGCCAGGTTCGCTTAACAACCATGTTAACAACTGCGGCGAGTCAGTCAACAAACTGCAGCAATAGGGCAAAGCTCACTTAACAACGGTCTCGCTTAGCAACGGACATTTGGGGTTCAATTGTGGTCACGAGGATTACTTGTATAAGAATGTCAACTTCCTCATAACTACAGTAGTGGCCAAAATTGTGGAAAACTTTTGGGAAAGATGTATTTTCTAAAACTAGCTAATAACACCCCCCCTTTTTTTTGGAGTAGTACCATAAAATTATATATCAGTGGAAATATAATTTAATCAAGAATGTAATGCAATAACTTTTATGAAGGATTTGCTATTAGAATAGCAGTTACGGTGTAAAGAAGGAAAGTGAAACACGTAGAAAAAACGAGATAGACAAAAACTATCACCATGTCAGTTACTACATATTTGGGTAACCATTTATTATTATTATTATTATTATTATTATTATTATTATTATTATTATTATTATTAATATTAATATTAATATTTCTATGCCGCCAATCTCTGAGGACTCTGGGTGGCTTGCACCAAAGACAGTATACTAAATAGTGTATTGCCCCCAACAATCTGGGTCCTCATTTTACCCACCTCGGAAGGATGGAAGGCTGAGTCGACCTTGAGCCGGTGAGATTTGATCCGCTGATCTGCTGAGCTAGCAGTCGGCTGAAGTAGCTGCAGTACTGCACTCTAACCACTGCGCCACCTCGGCTCTTTAGCATGAATGATGGCCTTACAACGTCTTCCCGTGGAGTGAACCAAGTCTTTTAGTTCTGCAGCTGTTCTAATGTGAAACCAAGATTGAAGGATGGCTTCTATTAACTGGGTTTTATTGCTGGGTCGCTTCTGACTAACAAGCTTCTTTAGTCGGCTCCCTAGATTTTCAATTACGTTAAGAAGGTCCGGGCCATTCCAGCAGTGGAATAGGATTATCTTGAAACTCCCAAAAACAAAAGTGGTGTTATTAACCATCAAACCTCACAAATGCACTTTTCCCAAAAGGTTTACACAATTTTGGCCACTACTGTAACTGTAGCTCAGGGGACCCCATCATCACGAGCCAGAGCTCCTTCTTCTGTGGGGATCAGGCCTCAAATTCTTATCTCTACTGGCAGCTCCATCTAAAGATCTCCAAGGGCCTCCCAGGAGAAACAGGAGGTGTCTCTAGCTCACAGATGCTTTGATGAACATCGTCATTCAGCCCCACATAATTCAGCCCCACAGGTTTCGGGGCTGGGTCAATTAATGGGCGAATCGAGTTTCAAAACCTCCCTTCCAGTGGAAACACCAAGATGGGTGAGGTGCATCTAAGAAGGTAGAACTAGAGTCCGAATTGGGATGGTCTACTACCTGGCAAGAGAAGGACACACCCCAATAAAGGGAATTGGTTCCATTGATGGAGTGAAGCTACTGTTAGGCTATAGGTTGCAGGAACTGGGTATCTCTACTTTAATGAAAAAAAGGACTAAGGGGTGATATGATAGCAGTCTTCCAGTATTTGAGGGGCTGCCCAAAAGAAGAGGGAGTCAAGCTATTCTCCAAAGCACCTGAGGGCAGGACAAGAAACAATGGGTGGAAACTGATCAAGGAGAGAAGCGACTTAGAACTAAGGAGAAAGTTCCTGATTGGATAACCTGAAGTGATGTAGGGTTTCCTGCCTAAGCAGGGAGTTGGACTAGAAGACCTCCAAGGTCCTTTCCGACTCTGATTCGATTTGATTCGATTCCATTTAGCAGCCTTCCAATATCTCAGGGGCTGCCACAAAGAAGAGGGAGTCAAGCTATTCTCCAAAGCCCCTGAAGGCGGGACAAGAAGCAATAGATGGAAACTAATCAAGGAGAGAAGCAACTTAGAACTAAGGAGAAAGTTCCTGATTGGATAACCTGAAGTGATGTAGGGTTTCCTGCCTAAGCAGGGGGTTGGACTAGAAGACCTCCAAGGTCCCTTCCAACTCTTATTCTATTCTACTCTACTCTACTCCACTCCACTCCACCCCACCCCACCCCACCCCACCCCACCCCACCCCACCCCACCCCACCCCACTCTGCTGTTTTCTTGTAACATCAATCCATGATTCCATATCCTGCTCTCTGGAAGAACTGGGTATGTCTAGTTTAATGAAAAGCAGGACTAGGGATGTCATGATAGGAGTCTTCCAATATTTGAGGGGCTGCCACAAAGTCAAGCTATTCTCCAAAGCTCCTGAAGGTAGGACAAGAAGCAACGGGTAGAAACTAATGAAGGAGAGAAGCAACCTGGAACTAAGGAGAAATTTCCTAACAGTGAGGACAATTAATCAGTGGAACTCCTTGCCTCCAGAAGTTGTGAATGCTCCAACACTGGAAGCTTTTAAGAAGAGACTGGACAGATCCGTGATGGCGAACCTATGGCACCCACAGGTGGCACGCAGAGCCATATCAGTGGGCACACGAACTCAGCTCCGGTGTACATGCACGTGCTGGCCAGCTGATTTTCGGGCCTTCTGGGCCCCTTGGAAGTTGGCAAACAGGCCGCTTCTGGCCTCCAGGGCGGAGGGAGGCCGTTTTCGCCCTCCCCAGGCTCCTAGAAAGGCTCTGGAGCCTGAGGACGGTGAAAAACGGGCCTACTCGGCCCACCGTGCCATCGCATGCCAAAAGCAGGGGAAGCGCAGGGGGGGACGCACACACATGCGTGGGGGCGGGGCACATAGAATTATGGGTGTGCGACCCCCCTATACTCCCCCCGCTTTTGGCACACGATGGCAAAAAGGTTAGCCATCACTGGGCTAGATGATCTCCAAGGTGTCTTCCAACTCGGTTATTCTATGTCCTACGTACGAGGTGACAGATACTGTCCTTCTGCGCGACCTCCTGCTGTGAATCCATATTAATCAGTGATCTTCCAAGATTGTTTTCACATATATTGTCTCCCACTGTCTATTGGTCGATTTGATTCTTTCCCCTGCTGAAACAATTTGGTCTTAAAAATCTGATTTTCAGCCTGTTTCTCTAATGGTTGGAATGCTCGGCAGGAGGTTACCAAGCTCGCGTTCGAGACCCGAGAGCTGTTATGGGGCGGGTTTGAGCTCCCGTCCTTTGCTCCAGTTCCTGAACGGGATATGAAAGGAGACCACCCCAAGTGGGTGTCCCCAGGGCAATGGTGATGTGAGCAGCTAATCCTTTCAACCCAGAAGTGCCTCGGGGGGGGGGGGGGGGGCTCTGACTCGAGTGCAAAAAGAAAAAGAAAAATCCACTTCTATATAGGTAGACCTCGACTTACGACTGCTCACTTAGCAACCGAAGTCACGACAGACTCCCAAAATGGGATTTACGACTCCTATTCAAAGTTTCTGACGTCTGCCTCTCCTGCAGTCACGCAGCTGTATTTTGGGGACTTGGCAACCGAGCCGCATTTGTATCCGTTTGCATTTCGTGTGGTCACCTGCCAAAATTTACTACTTTTTTCCCCCCAGAAACCAGTGTTCATTTTGAATTTCTGAGGGAAAAAAATTTCCATTGTTCACTTGATGACCGTGGTGAAGTTCAGGTCCACATGTGAAGGTCCAATGAAACTGATTTATTGTTGAAATGTAGGAGAATCTCAATTCACCATCGGCTCCTGCTAGGAGTGAGAGACGAGTTAATGGAATTCAAGGGAGGTCGGCTTTAGTCTGCTTGTGGCTATGTAGGGATTCTAGGCTTATCCCTCTCTTGACTCCGACCCCAGATTCTCCCACTCCTTCCTTTACAGGTGCGCAACGGTTCCGAAATGCAACCTTCTGGCATTGCTGCAAGGTAGTCCACTTGATGACCGTGGTTTCGCTTAACAACCACTGCAAAAAAACCAATGTCGTAAAATTGAGTACGGGAACGTGACGACCTGCTTTACAACGGCGTGCTCAATTACGGTCCTGAGTCGAGGACTTCCTGTAACGCGCCGTGACTGTTTCAAAACTGATTGCTGCCTTGTTGTGTGGATTTTGCTCTAGCCGAGTCAGTTTGGGGTCATCTGGCAAAGAGGCCGTGCTGGCCTTGACATGGTTTGTTTCGCACGCTGTGCTGAGAACAGGAAACGGGGCCTCATCCCAGGAAGTGCCTCTTATCCTATTTGAACCTTGCTCCATAGGCATTTTCAGTCGAAGAAAAACATTTTAAGAGGGCAAATGTTTATGGAGATTCTCAGTTATCCAGGTCACGGTTGTCCCAAAGGTGCTTTTTCAAGAGGCAGCTGGTTTTTTCTTTGAAGATGTTTCGCTTCTCCATCCAAGAAGGTTCTTCGGTTCTGACCGGATGGTGGGGGAATGGAAGGATTTATACTCTTTGCAGACATTGGCGTTCTTTTAGCAAAATCTTTAGGATTTATTTGGATAAATCTCCAGGTGGCCTTAATGACTTGCTAAAAGAATGCCAATGTCTGCAAGGAGTATAAATCCTTCCATTCCCCCACCATCTGGTCAGAACCGAAGAAGCTTCTTGGATGGAGAAGCGAAACGTCTTCAAAGAAAAAACCAGAAAGTCCAGTTGCCTCTTGAAAAAAAACAAAGAACACCTATGGGACTTTTAAGAGGACCAAAAAAATAATAATAATTTAACGAGAGTGAAAAGACATTAACTCGTAAACGAGTTCGGCTTTCCCATCAAAAACTGTGAATTGAGGAAGGGGGCTACCAGATTCCTCCAGATTTATTCCCACCACAGACCAACATGGGTTTCCGACAACGGTTAGGAGAGGATTCGTACATTACAGTAACTAACACCGAAGGAGAATTTGACTGTCACTTAATAATGAGAGTCCAATCGAGCGGATTTCAACTTTTTAAGACATGTGGACTTCAACTCAGGAGCCTGAGTGGCATAGGAGGCTAATGCCTCCTACTAAGGAAGCATTTAACATCCAGCTGCCTGCAATTGCTGCGAGTTCAATTCTCACCAGGTTCAAGGTTGACTCAGCCTTCCATCCTTTCTAAAGTGGGTAAAATGAGGACCCAGTTTGTGGGGGCAATAAGCTGACTTTGTATAAAATATACGAAAGTATGAAGGCTATTGCTTAATGCATTGTAAGCCGCCCTGAGTCTCCGGAGAAGGGCGGCATATAAATATAAATAAAAAAAAAGTTCTCTGTGGGGGCACCTTCCCTCTGGAATGAACTGCCCCCCCGGGATACGGAGGATTCCCGACTTGCGCGCCTTTCGCCGTGCCCTCAAAACGTTTTAATTCCAACAAGCCGGGCTGGCCTAATTTTTTTAACTTTTCTAAATTTTTAAAAATTTTAAAATGGGTGTTTTATTTGAAGAGCTGGGCCAAATTATTTAATATGCTTTTAAATCGTTTTAAAATTTTATATTTGTGTGCTTTTACTTTTGGCTGTGCACCGCCCTGAGTCCTTCGGGAGAAGGGCGGTATATAAATTGGATGGATGGATGGATGGATGGATGGATAGATAGATAAATCTATCTATCTATCTATCTATCTATCTATCTATCTATCTATCTATC
>WNWU01020479.1:0-10397 GCA_012654045.1 Ptyas mucosa
TATTATTTTCCTGCCCAAAAGAAAAGCAAAATGTTTCAGCTATGAAATGAGCTGCTGAAAATGGAAAAATATACATTCTGTTTGGGGTGGGTTGAGATGGTGAGGTCCTTCGTTCCCCCCCCCCTTCTTCAAGTGATTGGAGGATAACCTAGAGGGGCAGCTGGAGACTATCTAGTCCTACCTCTTGCTCAAGATAAGGGAATTCAGAGGCAGGGATTCCTTAGGTCTTTTAAGAAAAGGCAGCCTGGCCAGGAGGTTTTATTCATTTAATGTTTATCCTGCCTTTAAGAAGTGATCCAAGGTAACGAAGATATCGAATGTTCCTCGCAGGCACAACAACCCTGTGAGGTGGATTGGGCAGAGAGAGACTTGCTGGCCCAAAGTCACCCAATTGGCTCTCGTGCTTAAGGCGGGACTAGAATTCACTCTGCCTTGGGGATTGGCCTAAAGTCACCAAACTGGCTTTCATGGTTAAGGCGGAACTAGAACTCACCATCTCCTGGTGATTGGCCCAAGGTCACCAACTGGCTTTTATGCCTAAATTGGCTGAGGCGGAACTAGAACTTCCAGTCCCCTGGTGATTGGCCCAAAATCACCCAGCTGGCTTTCATGTCTAAGGCGGAACTAGAACTCACTGTCTCCCGGTGAGTGGCCCAAAGTCACCCCACTGGGTTTTAGGTCTAAGGTGGGACTAGAACTCCCCATCTCCCGGTGACTGGCCCAAAGTCACCCAGCCAGCTTTCATGCCTAAAGCAGGACTAGAACTCACTGTCTCCCGGTGATTGGCCCAAAATCACCCAGCCAGCTTTCATGCCTAAAGCAGGACTAGAACTCACTGTCTCCCGGTGAATGGCCCAAAATCACCCAACTGGCTTTCATTCCTAGGGTGGGGCTAGAACTCAACCTATCCTGGTTTCTAATCCTTGTGCCTTCCCCACTAGACCACTAGCTCAAATGCTCCTGTGGTTAAAACTGTTGTGGGCGGCCTACGGAGCTGGCGAGAGTCAGACAGTGAGGAGGCTGGGGAGGGAAATGAGCCAGTCCTGGGGTCTGGGGAAGGCTCGGACGAGGACTCTGCGTCGGAGGCAGAGAAAGGGCCATCTGGGAGGTACGGACTGCATCCGGAGCCTCCAGAGTCGGACCTCAGCGAGGCAGAGGAACAGGGGGAGCCTGTTCCCAGTGCGCGCATGCGCAGAGCTGCCAAAAGGCAAGAACCGCTAAAACAAAAGGGACCACTCGGGAGTAAGGCTTGGAGATGATTGGCCCCTCCCATAAGACTTAAAAGAGGAGCAAAGGCACGTGAGCCTTTGCAGGAAGCAACGTTGTTAATTCTGTTCAGTTTAAAGCCTGAAGCTCTGTTTGATTCTGGACCCCGTGTGGCTTTGCCAATTAGGTCTTTGGCAGCGTGTCAAGGGAGATAAAGGTGGGTGATTATCAGTCTAATCCCGAAAGACTCTTTACAACTATTTGGGACTCATCTGTGAATGAACAGAATTCACAGCTGTTAAAATAAAACAAGGTTTTGGGACTACTTGTGTGTTTTAGGGCTTAGGTCAGAACATCTACATTCAGCCCACTAATGATCCTGGACCTCTTGGAGGAACAGCAGTAAACAGAGTTTGTTTTTCTGAGCACAAGGCACACCTCCATGTGCTCCCCAGAAGTGCAGGAGGGATTCCCCAAACCACAGGCTTTCAAAGAAACCGGATCAGCAGCGGCAATCATTCAAAATGGTTTCCCGCTAAGCTCGGAAGGCAATTTGCAAAATGGGATAAACCCTCCTATTTTAACATTCATTTCAGGTCACTGCAGCGAGCTTTCAGTCAGTATCCGAACAGCTCTTACCGGAGACTTTGGGTGCTGGGTTGCAGGAAAATCCGCCGTTGGACTGATCCGCGGGCTCTCCGAATTCGTAGGGTTCCCTGGGCTTCGGTTTATATTCTCGCTTGGGGCGTGAAGAAGTGTCTCGTACTCTGGAAACCGGGAGAAAAAAAACCCACAACAGACTGTCAGTCGGAATAACAGAATATTTTTTAACACGGGATTTGTGTTTACAAATGGTTAGACCAGAGGTCTTCAAACTTGGCAGCTTTTAGACTTGTGGATTTCAACTCCCAGAATTCTCCAGCCAGCATAGCTATGCTGGCTGGAGAATTCTGGGAGTTGAAGTCCACAAGTCTTACAGCTGCCAAGTTTAAAACCTCTGGGTTAGACAATAAAGATAGAAATTAGAAGCTGGAAGAATACTACTTTGTACAAGTAAATATTGTTATTATTATTGATACTACCATGTTTCCCCAAAAATAAGATCCTGTCTTACATTTTTTTGAACCCCAAAATAAGCACTTGGCCTTATTTTCGGGGAGGTCTTATTATTTTGGGGCGCATGGAACAAGATGGGGCTCCTCTTAACGTCTTACCTGATTTCCAGCTCTGCGTTTGAATATTTTCGGGAAGGGCTTATTTTCGGGGAAACAGGGTATGTACAAATCAAGTCAGAATTAAGATTGCCGGGAGAAATATCAACCACCTCAGATATGCAGATGATACCACTCTTAATGGCAGAAAGCGAAGAGGAACTAAAGAGCCTCTTGATGCGGGTGAAAGAAGAGTGCAAAAGTTGGCTTGAAACTCAACGCTAAGAAAACGAAGATCATGGCACCCGGCCCTCTCAATTCCTGGCAAATAGATGGGGAAGAAATGGAGGCAGTGACAGATTTTATTTTCCTGGGCTCCAAGGTCACCGCAGATGGGGACTGCAGCCAAGAAATTAAAAGACGCTTGCTCCTGGGGAGGAAAGCTATGGTAAAGTTAAGACAGCGTACTAAAAAGCAGAGACATCTCCCTGCCAACAGAAGTGCGTATAGTCAAGGCGATGGTGTTCCCAGTTGCAATGGATGGCTGTGGAAGTCGGACCATAAGAAAGGCTGAGCACCAAAGAATGGAGGCCTTTGAACTCTGGTGCTGGAGAAGACTCCTGCGAGTCCCTTGGACTGCAAGGCGATCCAACCGGTCAGCCCTAGAGGAGATCAACCCTGACTGCTCTTTAGAAGGCCAGATCCTGAAGAGGAAACTCAAATCGTTTGGCCACCTAATGAGAAGGAAGGACTCCCTGGAGAAGAGCCGAATGCTGGGAACGATGGAGGGCAAAAGAAGAAGGGGACGGCAGAGAACAAGGTGGCTGGATGGAGTCACCGAAGCAGTCGGCGTGAGTTTAAATGGTCTCTGGGGGATGGTAGAGGACAGGAAGGGTGGAATAGAGATAGCTGGGGTTTTGTAGATAAAGCAAAATACTTTCTCACAGGTGGACATTCCCACAGGTGGCCAGAGAGAGAGGAGGAGTGGAGTTACTAGGTAACCGGACGACACCGTGATTGGACCATATGACTGATTGTTTGGGAAAGGAGGGAAAACTTTTACTTTTAATTAGGTGAAAACTGTGGAAAGTTTTCTTCAGAGTCGGTTTTCACCAGCTTGTGCCTATATGATATATCCAATAAACCTGTTCTTTGAGGAATTCACCTGCCTCGGAGTTCTGTTTGCTATGGGTGTATTTTTTTAAATTTATTTATATTTATATGCCGCCCTTCTCCGGAGACTCAGGGCGGCTTACAATGCGTTAAGCAATAGCCTTCATACTTTTGTATATACCTGCTTAGTAGGGCTTTTGGTCCCCCCAAGCGGTGTTCTTTTTTATACAAAGTCAGCTTATTGCCCCCACAAACCGGGTCCTCATTTTACCCACCTTAGAAAGGATGGAAGGCTGAGTCAACCTTGAGCCTGGTGAGATTAGAGCTCGCAGTAATTGCAGGCAGCTGGATGTTAAATGCTGCCTTAATAGGAGGCATTAGCCTGCTACGCCACTCAGGCTCCTATTTACTTGGAACCCTGACACCAGGTTATGCGAGGCCTCATCCCATCCACCTTCACTGTAAATTCGGAAGCCCCTCCCAGATGGTAACAAGGAGAGCAAGTCGTGAAAAGGAGGTGTAGCGTCCCAGGCAATCCTGGGGACCCTGCTTGAGCATCGCTTATGTGCCACGTCCTGGATAGAAGGGAGCAAACTGCCAATGATCTTTTCTGCTGTCCTCACCACTCTCTGCGCAGCCTTCTTGTCTGAAGTAGGGATGCTTCAAACCAGACAGCTATGCAATACGACAGGATGCTCTTGATCGTCCCTCTGTAGAAAGTGTTGTGGTCTGCCAGCAGCCTGCAGAGCTGCCAGTGGAGTCGGACAGCGATGAGGCTGAGGAAGAACATGGGCCGGTCTTGGAGGCTGGGGAAGGCCCGGATGAGGGCTCTGCGTCAGAGGCAGAGATGGGGCCAGGGCCATCGGGGAGTGATGTGCGGACTCTGGAGCCTCCAGAGGCTGACAACAGAGAGGCAGAGGAATAGGAGGAGCCTGTTCCTAGTGCACGCATGAGAAGAGCTGCCAGAAGGCAGGAGCAGCTAAAACAAAAAGGACGACTTGGGAGTAAGGCCAAGAGATGAAAGGCCCCTCCCATAAGGCTTAAAAGACCAGCAACGGCTCTTGGGCTCTTTGTCGGAAAATAATGTTGATAGATTGGTTTCTTGTCTTGCTGCATTTCTTTCTTGTCGGTGTCTTCTGCTCCTGAACTTTTGCCGAGAGAAGCCTTTGGCAGGCTGCCACAGTAGACCAAGGTTGGTGATAAGGCTGAAGAATTGTGTTATGAAGGATTTGTTTTGAATTAATTTGGACTGAAGCTGGATTCGTTCAATGACCACAAGATTTAGTTCACAACTGCTGAACGACAGTGGCAAAAAGGGGGCCGTAAAAACTGAGTGTGTTTTGCTTAACAACCGCTTTGCTAAGCAACAGAAATCCCGGTCCCAAGCGCAAGGACTGGTCGTACGTTACCTTTTACAGCGCCGCGGTTAACTTCCCATGGTCGCTAAGCAAACGGTCATAAGTCGAAGAACGACCTTTGAGAGAGCCCTAGCCCCCCCTTGTCCCCAGCTGACCTGCGTTTCAGCTTCTCTGCTAACTCGTCCAGAATCTGCACGGCTTGTTTGTGGTAGTCGAGTTGCGCATCCACCAGAGCGGAAAGCTGGCTGACTTGCTCGATCTGTAGCAAAGAAAAAGGACAATTCCAACCACGGTTTGTTGAACCAGCCACCATGCTCTTTCCACGTTTCTTGTGCCACCCTTAAACCTTTCTAAATGGGATAGGAGCATTTTCACAGATACCAGAATAGTAAAGGTAAAGGTTCCCCTCGCACATATGTGCTAGTCGTTCCTGACTCTAGGGGGCGGTGCTCATCTCTGTTTCAAAGCCGAAGAGCCAACGCTGTCTGAAGACATCTCTGTGGTCATGTGGCCGGCATGACTCAATGCCAAAGGCGCACGGAACGCTGTTACCTTCCCACCAAAGGTGGTCCCAATTTTTCTACTTGCCTTTTTTACCTGCTTTCAAACTGCTAGGTTGGCAGAAGCTGGGACAAGTCACGGGAGCTCGCCCCATTACGCGGCGCTAGGGATTCGAACCGCTGAACTGCCGACCTTTCGATCGACAAGCTCAGCGTCTTAGCCACTGGGCCACCGTGTCCCTGTAGATACCAGAATAGGAGTATCCTAATTAAGAGCTTTTTTCCTCCTTCGTTTAGGCCTGGCTCTAGAGCAGGGGGTGTCCAATCCTGGCAACTCTAAGACCTGTGGTGGGTTGCCCCCAGTAGTAAAACCGGCGGGAGGCTCTGCCCACTGACCCAGACGTCATCGGAAGTGATCTGCACATGTGCAGGAGATTCTGTGCATGCGCAGAACAGCGTGCACGGGCACGAGGCAAACCGGTAGTAAAGGTAAGTAGAACTGACCCCTGCTGTGGATTTCAACTCCCAGAATCCCCCAGTCAGCCATGCTGCCCGGGGAATTCTATGGGGCTGCCAGAAAGAAGAGGGGGGACAACCTATTCTCCAAAGCACCTGAAGGCAGGACAAGAAAGAATGGGTGGAAACACATCAAGGAGAGAAGCAAACTGGAATTAAAGACAGTCAGAACAATTAATCAGTGGAACAGCTTGCCACCAGAAGTTGTGAATGCTCCCACACTGGAGATTTTTAAGAAGAGACTGCACAGCTACTCGTCTGAAATGGTACAGGGTCTCCTGCTTGAGCAGGGGGTTGGACTAGAAGACCTCCAAGGTCCCTTCCATCTCTATTCTGATTGACTCCTTGTTACCTCAGGTATTAGCTTAGAAGCCAGTGCTATAACTCATGTTGTCATCGTGAACGTGGCTGGAATTAAACTAGGATGTGATTTGTTTGGGGCTTAATCTAATGTGCAAACCTTGCCCACTGATTCGCTAATTTGCTAAGGGAGACAGTTTGGTCTAGTGGTTAAGATGAGAAAATGGGGGATCAGGAGTTCAAGTTGAAGTCCAGAAGTCATAAAACGGCCATAGTTCCCCTACTTCTGGCCTATAGTATAGGACAGTGATGGCTAACCTTTTTGCTATCGTGTGCCAAAAGTGGGGGGAGCGCGGGGGAGGTCACACATATGTGTGCCCACATCCATAATTGTATGTCTCCCCCCCATGTTCCTCCTGCTTTTGGCACGCGATGGCCTGGTAGGCCCATTTTTTGCTCTCCCCAGGCTCCAGAGCCTTTCTAGGAGCCTGGGGAGGGCATAAACGGCCTTCCCCACCCCTTCAGAGGCACTCCAGAGGCCAGAAACAGTGTGTTTCCTGACTTCTGGTGGGCCCAGAAGGCCTGAAAATCAACTGGCTGGTGCACGCATGCGTGCCGGAGCTGAGCTCGCGTGCCCACCAATATGGTTCCACGTGCCACCTGTGGCACCCGTGCCATAGGTTCGCCATCACGGGTACAGGATTTTGACATGGGACAACCTAAAGCTTCTAATTCTTTCCGTTCTTGTCCGCAACGCACACACTTACGTCGGTCTCGAGAAGATTGTGCATACTTGTCTCCGCCACTTCCTTCGACTCCTCAAACTTTTCCAAAGCTTGTCGCAATTCCTCATCCGGAATTTTCCCTTGGCGTTTCTTTTTGTAGTCGAAGTCCAAACGTCGCCCTTCTAACTTTTTCAGGTGGTGCTTTTTGGGGGGAGGAAGGAGGAGAGGAAAAAAAAAAAAAGTAAATAATACGCTCGGCTTTTTCAAGTTAAACTACTTTTGAATGCAAATTCTTCCCCCAATTAAATGGTTATTAACAAGCACTGGTAATATTGGAGAATATTCGCCTGCAGGGAGCTGGATCGGTTGTGTAATAAAATCACTCTGCAAATGAGGTCATTTTGTCCAATTAATTACATCTGCATAATATTATGTAAGCCATAATTTACATAATATTATATAAATACAGGCAGGCCATGACTTACAACCACAACAGAGCCAAAATTTTTGTTGCTAAATGAGACACTTGTTAAGAGAATTTTGCTCCATTTTATGCCCAGCTGTTAAGGGAATCACCTGAGTTGTTAAATTAGCAACACGGCTGTTAAGTGAATCAGGATATCCCTTTGATGTTTCTTATCAGAAGGTCTCAAAAGGGGATCAAGTGACACCGCAACCGTCATAAATTCGAGTCAGTTCCCAAGGGTCTTAATTTTGATCACGTGACCATGGGGATGCAGCAATGGTCGTCAGTGTGAAAAACGGCCATAAGTCTCCTTTTCTCAATGCCGTCGTAACTTCAAACGGTCACTAAATGAACCGTTGTAAGTCAAGGACCACCTGTACCGCCAATGCTCTCCATTGAACAATGGGGTCATGAAATAAAGGCCAAAGGAGAAGCCATACATTTAACCGTGAATTATTTGCATTGTGGTGTTGTCATATGCCACAACTGCTGGGATCGTCAAACTCAAAAAAAAAGAGATTTAGGACTCTTTTTCATACTTATGGCCATGGCAGCCTCTGGGTGGTCACGTGATCAAAATATGGACACTTGGAAACTGGCATGACCGTTGCAGAGTCCGAGGGAAATATGACTCCCCTTTCTCTGACAAGCACAGTCAATGGGATGTCCCGATTCGCTTAACAACCGTGTTTTAAGTTAATTCACTTAACTTAAAAGATGGCGATTCGCTTAACAACCGGGGCAAGAAAGGTTTGTCAGATGGGGCAAAACTCGCTTAACAACTGTCTTGCTTAGCCACAGGAATGTTGGGCTCCATTGTGGTCATAAGGCAAGGGAGGTGTGGAGTTTCCTCCTTATTTATTTATATTTAGGTGCTGATGTGACAATATCAAGATAAGATGATAATGTAATATAAAATTAAATCAGCTAGATTTAATGCCTCTGACTCATCAATTCAGGATAGAGGTAGAACGACATCCAGCAGCGATCCCTTAAACCAAAGCCAGTTTTTAAGGCCTTCCTGTAGGTCAACCATAGCCCTTTTAAGACGGGTGGACTTCAACTCCCAGAATACCCCAGCTATCAATGCTGATTGGGGTATTCTGGGAGTTGAAGTCCACCCATCCTACAAGGACTGTGGTTGCACCATCACGGTGGGACCCACAAGATCTCTTGTTCCCTTCAAGGACACGATCCCATCCAACGTTCTCTCTCCTTCCCAAAAAAACCCCTCAGGAGATTACCTGGATCTCTTTCAAGTCCTTGTCGCACAAATTCTGAAGGGGATCGATGAAGTTCTGCTTGACCTCGATGTCCAGAGAATCCTTCACTTCGGCCAGGCGCTTCATAGATTCGCCGGCATCCAGCAGGGCGTCGCCTTTATCCATCGGGAGAAAAAAGCAGATCCGTTGTAAATGGGGAGGAGAAGGGGATCGACTGATCCTTATGAGCAATGTTCACGCCTCAGAGATTTCTGAGGCGGCCTACGATCTATGAGGAGCATTGCTGAGAAGCAGATAATCAGGGATCAGGAAAGGATTAATCCTGGATCCCTGTGGTCAGAAAGATCAAGAAGGATCTATCGGAGCAATTGAAGGAGCTGAAAAGAGAACCTGGTCAGAAGGATCAGGAACGGTCTATGAGAGAAGGTCTAAAGAGATACTGTTAGAAGTACTGGATTAGATGATCTCAAAAATCCTTTGCAAATCCTTACATTCTACGATTCTTTGATCTTGATAATTTTCCCCCACATATTATTAATTTCTCTAGATGGGAAGTCAGGCTGTGAACAAGTTTGCTAGACCTAGATAAATATGGAATTCTGTACAAGGAGAACTCAAGAGAAGAAGAATGGGCCTATATATAATAACCTCTTTTTTGTGCACAACAGCTGACTCTAGTCTTCTCTTCTCCCGGTTCTGCTGCTGCTCATTATAACTGAATTAAAAATCATGATTTAAAACAGACCCAGACAATCGTAGTTCCAGAAAAAGCTTTTTGCTGGAACTCTTGAAGCCCTCTGAAGTGGCCACGAAATTGTAAATTTTTAACCACTTGAGGAATCATCATACCAACTGCAGTTCAATTACAATTTAATGTAAATTTCATTCATTGTTTTAAATTCAATCCAATGCCATTTTTGTCCGTCCCCAGCCTGGATTATCCTGGGCCTATTTTTTTGGAATGTAGTCCTTAGCACATCGTTCCAAAATTCGATACGCTTCTGAAAGTCCACCACATCTGGAGGACATCAGCTGGCACCAACAAGCCCTGTGGAAGCCAACAACAGAGGGCTGGAATGTCTCGGCTATTTTGCAGAAGGTATCCAAGTGTTACAGGCCAGGATTCACAGTGCGTATCTTAAACTGAAACCAGGAGTCAGTTTTAAGTACAGTTGGAAGGCATTTCTCAAGCATGGAAGGAAAGAAGGAAGGAAGGGAAAATAGAGGAAGGAGGGAAGGGTGGGAGGGAAGGAAGAAAAGAAGCTAGGAAGGAAGGAAGGAAGGAAGGAGAGAGAGAGAGAAGTGAGTAAGGGGGTAAGGAAGGGAGGGAGGAAGGAAGAGAGTAAAAAATAGAGGAAGGACGAAAAAAGAAAAAGGGAATAAATGGAAGAAAAAGAAGGAAGGAAGGAATAAAGGGAAGAGAGAGAAGGGAGTAAAGAAGGAAGGGAGGGAGTAAGGAAGAGAGTGAAGATGAAGGAAGGAAGGAGAAAAGAAAAGAATAAAGGGAGGAGAGAGAGAAGGGAAGAAGCAGGGAGGAAGAGAGTGAAGGCAGAGAAAAGAAGGAAGAAAGAAGAGGTAGGAACAAAGAGAGGTGAGAAGGGAGGAAGGGAGAAGGAAGCAAGGAAGGAACAGAGTGGAGAAGGGCACTAAGCCAACATGGGTAACTTCTAACATATTGTGTTGTGTGGACATAGCAACAGTGGGGGTTTGGGTATTTTGTGGATATTTATATAGTGTATATTGGAGGTGGTGACCCTTTGAGAGCTGTACACAATGAAATTTCACTTTAATGTATGCCGATTAGTGTACATTCAAAGTGACAATAAAGCTATTCTATTC
>WNWU01020480.1:0-10345 GCA_012654045.1 Ptyas mucosa
TATTATTTTCCTGCCCAAAAGAAAAGCAAAATGTTTCAGCTATGAAACGAGCTGCTGAAAATGGAAAAAAATACATTCTGTTTGGGGTGGGTTGAGATGGTGAGGTCCTTCGTTCCCCCCACCCCTTCTTCAAGTGATTGGAGGATAACCTAGAGGGGCAGCTGGAGACTATCTAGTCCTACCTCTTGCTCAAAATAAGGGAATTCAGAGGCAGGGATTCCTTAGGTCTTTTAAGAAAAGGCAGCCTGGCCAGGAGGTTTTATTCATTTAATGTTTATCCTGCCTTTAAGAAGTGATCCAAGGTAACGAAGATATCGAATGTGAGGTGGATTGGGCAGAGAGAGACTTGCTGGCCCAAAGTCACCCAATTGGCTCTCGTGCTTAAGGCGGGACTAGAATTCACTCTGCCTTGGGGATTGGCCTAAAGTCACCAAACTGGCTTTCATGGTTAAGGCGGGACTAGAACTCACCATCTCCTGGTGATTGGCCCAAGGTCACCAACTGGCTTTTATGCCTAAATTGGCTGAGGCGGAACTAGAACTTCCAGTCCCCTGGTGATTGGCCCAAAATCACCCAGCTGGCTTTCATGTCTAAGGCGGAACTAGAACTCACTGTCTCCCGGTGAGTGGCCCAAAGTCACCCCACTGGGTTTTAGGTCTAAGGTGGGACTAGAACTCCCCATCTCCCGGTGACTGGCCCAAAGTCACCCAGCCAGCTTTCATGCCTAAAGCAGGACTAGAACTCACTGTCTCCCGGTGATTGGCCCAAAATCACCCAGCCAGCTTTCATGCCTAAAGCAGGACTAGAACTCACTGTCTCCCGGTGAATGGCCCAAAATCACCCAACTGGCTTTCATTCCTAGGGTGGGGCTAGAACTCAACCTATCCTGGTTTCTAATCCTTGTGCCTTCCCCACTAGACCACTAGCTCAAATGCTCCTGTGGTTAAAACTGTTGTGGGCGGCCTACGGAGCTGGCGAGAGTCAGACAGTGAGGAGGCTGGGGAGGGAAATGAGCCAGTCCTGGGGTCTGGGGAAGGCTCGGACGAGGACTCTGCGTCGGAGGCAGAGAAAGGGCCATCTGGGAGGTACGGACTGCATCCGGAGCCTCCAGAGTCGGGCCTCAGCGAGGCAGAGGAACAGGGGGAGCCTGTTCCCAGTGCGCGCATGCGCAGAGCTGCCAAAAGGCAAGAACCGCTAAAACAAAAGGGACCACTCGGGAGTAAGGCTTGGAGATGATTGGCCCCTCCCATAAGACTTAAAAGAAGAGCAAAGGCACGTGAGCCTTTGCAGGAAGCAACGTTGTTAATTCTGTTCAGTTTAAAGCCTGAAGCTCTGTTTGATTCTGGACCCCGTGTGGCTTTGCCAATTAGGTCTTTGGCAGCGTGTCAAGGGAGATAAAGGTGGGTGATTATCAGTCTAATCCCGAAAGACTCTTTACAACTATTTGGGACTCATCTGTGAATGAACAGAATTCACAGCTGTTAAAATAAAACAAGGTTTTGGGACTACTTGTGTGTTTTAGGGCTTAGGTCAGAACATCTACATTCAGCCCACTAATGATCCTGGACCTCTTGGAGGAACAGCAGTAAACAGAGTTTGTTTTTCTGAGCACAAGGCACACCTCCATGTGCTCCCCAGAAGTGCAGGAGGGATTCCCCAAACCACAGGCTTTCAAAGAAACCGGATCAGCAGCGGCAATCATTCAAAATGGTTTCCTGCTAAGCTCGGAAGGCAATTTGCAAAATGGGATAAACCCTCCTATTTTAACATTCATTTCAGGTCACTGCAGCGAGCTTTCAGTATCCGATCAGCTCTTACCGGAGACTTTGGGCGCTGGGTTGCAGGAAAATCCGCCGTTGGACTGATCCGCAGGCTCTCCGAATTCGTAGGGTTCCCTGGGCTTCGGTTTATATTCTCGCTTGGGGCGTGAAGAAGTGTCTCGTACTCTGGAAACCGGGAGAAAAAAAACCCGCAACAGACTGTCAGTCGGAATAACAGAATATTTTTTAACACGGGATTTGTGTTTACAAATGGTTAGACCAGAGGTCTTCAAACTTGGCAGCTTTTAGACTTGTGGATTTCAAGTCCCAGAATTCTCCAGCCAGCATAGCTATGCTGGCTGGAGAATTCTGGGAGTTGAAGTCCACAAGTCTTACAGCTGCCAAGTTTAAAACCTCTGGGTTAGACAATAAAGATAGAAATTAGAAGCTGGAAGAATACTACTTTGTACAAGTAAATATTGTTATTATTATTGATACTACCATGTTTCCCCAAAAATAAGATCCTGTCTTACATTTTTTTGAACCCCAAAATAAGCACTTGACCTTATTTTCGGGGAGGTCTTATTATTTTGGGGCGCATGGAACAAGATGGGGCTCCTCTTAACGTCTTACCTGATTTCCAGCTCTGTGTTTGAATATTTTCGGGGAGGGCTTATTTTCAGGGGATGTCTTATTTTCGGGGAAACAGGGTATGTACAAATCAAGTCAGAATTAAGATTGCCGGGAGAAATATCAACCACCTCAGATATGCAGATGATACCACTCTTAATGGCAGAAAGCGAAGAGGAACTAAAGAGCCTTTTGATGCGGGTGAAAGAGGAGAGTGCAAAAGTTGGCTTGAAACTCAATGTTAAGAAAACTAAGATCATGGCATCCGGCCCTCTCAATTCCTGGCAAATAGATGGGGAAGAAATGGAGGCAGTGACAGATTTTATTTTCCTGGGCTCCAAGGTCACCGCAGATGGGGACTGCAGCCAAGAAATTAAAAGACGCTCGCTCCTGGGGAGGAAAGCTATGGCAAAGTTAAGACAGCGTACTAAAAAGCAGAGACATCACCCTGCCAACAGAAGTGCGTATAGTCAAGGCGATGGTGTTCCCAGTTGCAATGGATGGCTGTGGAAGTCGGACCATAAGAAAGGCTGAGCACCAAAGAATGGAGGCCTTTGAACTCTGGTGCTGGAGAAGACTCCTGCGAGTCCCTTGGACTGCAAGGCGATCCAACCGGTCAGCCCTAGAGGAGATCAACCCTGACTGCTCTTTAGAAGGCCAGATCCTGAAGAGGAAACTCAAATCGTTTGGCCACCTAATGAGAAGGAAGGACTCCCTGGAGAAGAGCCGAATGCTGGGAACGATGGAGGGCAAAAGAAGAAGGGGACGGCAGAGAACAAGGTGGCTGGATGGAGTCACCGAAGCAGTCGGCGTGAGTTTAAATGGTCTCTGGGGGATGGTAGAGGACAGGAAGGGTGGAATAGAGATAGCTGGGGTTTTGTAGCTAAAGCAAAATACTTTCTCACAGGTGGACATTCCCACAGGTGGCCAGAGAGAGAGGAGGAGTGGAGTTACTAGGTAACCGGACGACACAGTGATTGGACCATATGACTGATTGTTTGGGAAAGGAGGGAAAACTTTTACTTTTAATTAGGTGAAAACTGTGGAAAGTTTTCTTCAGAGTCGGTTTTCACCAGCTTGTGCCTATATGATATATCCAATAAACCTGTTCTTTGAGGAATTCACCTGCCTCGGAGTTCTGTTTGCTATGGGTGTATTTTTTAAAATTTATTTATATTTATATGCCGCCCTTCTCCGGAGACTCAGGGCGGCTTACAATGCGTTAAGCAATAGCCTTCATACTTTTGTATGTTTTATACAAAGTCAGCTTATTGCCCCCACAAACCGGGTCCTCATTTTACCCACCTTAGAAAGGATGGAAGGCTGAGTCAACCTTGAGCCTGGTGAGATTAGAGCTCGCAGTAATTGCAGGCAGCTGGATGTTAAATGCTGCCTTAATAGGAGGCATTAGCCTGCTACGCCACTCAGGCTCCTATTTACTTGGAACCCTGACACCAGGTTATGCGAGGCCTCATCCCATCCACCTTCACTGTAAATTCGGAAGCCCCTCCCAGATGGTAACAAGGAGAGCAAGTCGTGAAAAGGAGGTGTAGCGTCCCAGGCAATCCTGGGGACCCTGCTTGAGCATCGCTTATGTGCCACGTCCTGGATAGAAGGGAGCGAACTGCCAATGATCTTTTCTGCTGTCCTCACCACTCTCTGCGCAGCCTTCCTGTCTGAAGTAGGGATGCTTCAAACCAGACAGCTATGCAATACGACAGGATGCTCTTGATCGTCCCTCTGTAGAAAGTGTTGTGGTCTGCCAGCAGCCTGCAGAGCTGCCAGTGGAGTCGGACAGCGATGAGGCTGAGGAAGAACATGGGCCGGTCTTGGAGGCTGAGGAAGGCCCGGATGAGGGCTCTGCGTCAGAGGCAGAGATGGGGCCAGGGCCATCGGGGAGTGATGTGTGGACTCTGGAGCCTCCAGAGGCTGACAACAGAGAGGCAGAGGAATAGGAGGAGCCTGTTCCTAGTGCACGCATGAGAAGAGCTGCCAGAAGGCAGGAGCAGCTAAAACAAAAAGGACGACTTGGGAGTAAGGCCAAGAGATGAAAGGCCCCTCCCATAAGGCTTAAAAGACCAGCAACGGCTCTTGGGCTCTTTGTCGGAAAATAATGTTGATAGATTGGTTTCTTGTCTTGCTGCATTTCTTTCTTGTCGGTGTCTTCTGCTCCTGAACTTTTGCCGAGAGAAGCCTTTGGCAGGCTGCCACAGTAGACCAAGGTTGGTGATAAGGCTGAAGAATTGTGTTATGAAGGATTTGTTTTGAATTAATTTGGACTGAAGCTGGATTCGTTCAATGACCACAAGATTTAGTTCACAACTGCTGAACGACAGTGGCAAAAAGGGGTCCGTAAAAACTGAGTGTGTTTCGCTTAACAACCGCTTTGCTAAGCAACAGAAATCCCGGTCCCAAGCGCAAGGACTGGTCGTACGTTACCTTTTACAGCGCCGCGGTTAACTTCCCATGGTCGCTAAGCAAACGGTCATAAGTCGAAGAACGACCTTTGAGAGAGCCCTAGCCCCCCCTTGTCCCCAGCTGACCTGCGTTTCAGCTTCTCCGCTAACTCGTCCAGAATCTGCACGGCTTGTTTGTGGTAGTCGAGTTGCGCATCCACCAGAGCGGAAAGCTGGCTGACTTGCTCGATCTGTAGCAAAGAAAAAGGACAATTCCAACCACGGTTTGTTGAACCAGCCACCATGATCTTTCCACGTTTCTTGTGCCACCCTTAAACCTTTCTAAATGGGATAGGAGCATTTTCACAGATACCAGAATAGTAAAGGTAAAGGTTCCCCTCGCACATATGTGCTAGTCGTTCCTGACTCTAGGGGGCGGTGCTCATCTCTGTTTCAAAGCCGAAGAGCCAGCGCTGTCTGAAGACGTCTCCGTGGTCATGTGGCTGGCATGACTCAATGCCAAAGGCGCATGGAACGCTGTTACCTTCCCACCAAAGGTGGTCCCAATTTTTCTACTTGCCTTTTTTACCTGCTTTCGAACTGCTAGGTTGGCAGAAGCTGGGACAAGTCACGGGAGCTCGCCCCATTACGCGGCGCTAGGGATTCGAACCGCTGAACTGCCGACCTTTCGATCGACAAGCTCAGCGTCTTAGCCACTGAGCCACCGTGTCCCTGTAGATACCAGAATAGGAGTATCCTAATTAAGAGCTTTTTTCCTCCTTCGTTTAGGCCTGGCTCTAGAGCAGGGGGTGTCCAATCCTGGCAACTCTAAGACCTGTGGTGGGTTGCCCCCAGTAGTAAAACCGGCGGGAGGCTCTGCCCACTGACCCAGACGTCATCGGAAGTGATCTGCACATGTGCAGGAGATTCTGTGCATGCGCAGAACAGCGTGCACGGGCACGAGGCAAACCGGTAGTAAAGGTAAGTAGAACTGACCCCTGCTGTGGATTTCAACTCCCAGAATCCCCCAGTCAGCCATGCTGCCCGGGGAATTCTAAGGGGCTGCCAGAAAGAAGAGGGGGGACAACCTATTCTCCAAAGCACCTAAAGGCAGGACAAGAAAGAATGGGTGGAAACACATCAAGGAGAGAAGCAAACTGGAATTAAGGACAGTCAGAACAATTAATCAGTGGAACAGCTTGCCACCAGAAGTTGTGAATGCTCCAACACTGGAGATTTTTAAGAAGAGACTGCACAGCTACTCGTCTGAAATGGTACAGGGTCTCCTGCTTGAGCAGGGGGTTGGACTAGAAGACCTCCAAGGTCCCTTCCATCTCTATTCTGATTGACTCCTTGTTACCTCAGGTATTAGCTTAGAAGCCAGTGCTATAACTCACGTTGTCATCGTGAACGTGGCTGGAATTAAACTAGGATGTGATTTGTTTGGGGCTTAATCTAATGTGCAAACCTTGCCCACTGATTCGCTAATTTGCTAAGGGAGACAGTTTGGTCTAGTGGTTAAGATGAGAAAATGGGGGATCAGGAGTTCAAGTTGAAGTCCAGAAGTCATAAAACGGCCATAGTTCCCCTACTTCTGGCCTATAGTATAGGACAGTGATGGCTAACCTTTTTGCTATCGTGTGCCAAAAGTGGGGGGAGCGCGGGGGAGGTCACACATATGTGTGCCCACATCCATAATTGTATGTCTCCCCCCCATGTTCCTCCTGCTTTTGGCACGCGATGGCCTGGTAGGCCCATTTTTTGCTCTCCCCAGGCTCCAGAGCCTTTCTAGGAGCCTGGGGAGGGCATAAACGGCCTTCCCCACCCCTTCAGAGGCACTCCAGAGGCCAGAAACAGTGTGTTTCCTGACTTCTGGTGGGCCCAGAAGGCCTGAAAATCAACTGGCTGGTGCATGCATGCGTGCCGGAGCTGAGCTCGCGTGCCCACCAATATGGTTCCACGTGCCACCTGTGGCACCCGTGCCATAGGTTCGCCATCACGGGTATAGGATTTTGACATGGGACAACCTAAAGCTTCTAATTCTTTCCGTTCTTGGCCGCAACGCACACACTTACGTCGGTCTCGAGAAGATTGTGCATACTTGTCTCCGCCACTTCCTTCGACTCCTCAAACTTTTCCAAAGCTTGTCGCAATTCCTCATCCGGAATTTTCCCTTGGCGTTTCTTTTTGTAGTCGAAGTCCAAACGTCGCCCTTCTAACTTTTTCAGGTGGTGCTTTTTGGGGGGAGGAAGGAGGAGAGGAAAAAAAAAAAAAGTAAATAATACGCTCGGCTTTTTCAAGTTAAACTACTTTTGAATGCAAATTCTTCCCCCAATTAAATGGTTATTAACAAGCACTGGTAATATTGGAGAATATTCGCCTGCAGGGAGCTGGATTGGTTGTGTAATAAAATCACTCTGCAAATGAGGTCATTTTGTCCAATTAATTACATCTGCATAATATTATGTAAGCCATAATTTACATAATATTATATAAATACAGGCAGGCCATGACTTACAACCACAACAGAGCCAAAATTTTTGTTGCTAAATGAGACACTTGTTAAGAGAATTTTGCTCCATTTTATGCCCAGCTGTTAAGGGAATCACCTGAGTTGTTAAATTAGCAACACGGCTGTTAAGTGAATCAGGATATCCCTTTGATGTTTCTTATCAGAAGGTCTCAAAAGGGGATCAAGTGACACCGCAACCGTCATAAATTCGAGTCAGTTCCCAAGGGTCTTAATTTTGATCACGTGACCATGGGGATGCAGCAATGGTCGTCAGTGTGAAAAACGGCCATAAGTCTCCTTTTCTCAATGCCGTCGTAACTTCAAACGGTCACTAAATGAACCGTTGTAAGTCAAGGACCACCTGTACCGCCAATGCTCTCCATTGAACAATGGGGTCATGAAATAAAGGCCAAAGGAGAAGCCATACATTTAACCGTGAATTATTTGCATTGTGGTGTTGTCATATGCCACAACTGCTGGGATCGTCAAACTCAAAAAAAGAGATTTAGGACTCTTTTTCATACTTATGGCCATGGCAGCCTCTGGGTGGTCACGTGATCAAAATATGGACACTTGGAAACTGGCATGACCGTTGCAGAGTCCGAGGGAAATATGACTCCCCTTTCTCTGACAAGCACAGTCAATGGGATGTCCCGATTCGCTTAACAACCGTGTTTTAAGTTAATTCACTTAACTTAAAAGATGGCGATTCGCTTAACAACCGGGGCAAGAAAGGTTTGTCAGATGGGGCAAAACTCGCTTAACAACTGTCTTGCTTAGCCACAGGAATGTTGGGCTCCATTGTGGTCATAAGGCAAGGGAGGTGTGGAGTTTCCTCCTTATTTATTTATATTTAGGTGCTGATGTGACAATATCAAGATAAGATGATAATGTAATATAAAATTAAATCAGCTAGATTTAATGCCTCTGACTCATCAATTCAGGATAGAGGTAGAACGACATCCAGCAGCGATCCCTTAAACCAAAGCCAGTTTTTAAGGCCTTCCTGTAGGTCAACTGTAGCCCTTTTAAGACGGGTGGACTTCAACTCCCAGAATACCCCAGCTATCAATGCTGATTGGGGTATTCTGGGAGTTGAAGTCCACCCATCCTACAAGGACTGTGGTTGCACCATCACGGTGGGACCCACAAGATCTCTTGTTCCCTTCAAGGACACGATCCCATCCAACGTTCTCTCTCCTTCCCAAAAAAACCCCTCAGGAGATTACCTGGATCTCTTTCAAGTCCTTGTCGCACAAATTCTGAAGGGGATCGATGAAGTTCTGCTTGACCTCGATGTCCAGAGAATCCTTCACTTCGGCCAGGCGCTTCATAGATTCGCCGGCATCCAGCAGGGCGTCGCCTTTATCCATCGGGAGAAAAAAGCAGATCCGTTGTAAATGGGGAGGAGAAGGGGATCGACTGATCCTTATGAGCAATGTTCACGCCTCAGAGATTTCTGAGGCGGCCTACGATCTATGAGGAGCATTGCTGAGAAGCAGATAATCAGGGATCAGGAAAGGATTAATCCTGGATCCCTGTGGTCAGAAAGATCAAGAAGGATCTATCGGAGCAATTGAAGGAGCTGAAAAGAGAACCTGGTCAGAAGGATCAGGAACGGTCTATGAGAGAAGGTCTAAAGAGATACTGTTAGAAGTACTGGATTAGATGATCTCAAAAATCCTTTGCAAATCCTTACATTCTACGATTCTTTGATCTTGATAATTTTCCCCCACATATTATTAATTTCTCTAGATGGGAAGTCAGGCTGTGAACAAGTTTGCTAGACCTAGATAAATATGGAATTCTGTACAAGGAGAACTCAAGAGAAGAAGAATGGGCCTATATATAATAACCTCTTTTTTGTGCACAACAGCTGACTCTAGTCTTCTCTTCTCCCGGTTCTGCTGCTGCTCATTATAACTGAATTAAAAATCATGATTTAAAACAGACCCAGACAATCGTAGTTCCAGAAAAAGCTTTTTGCTGGAACTCTTGAAGCCCTCTGAAGTGGCCACGAAATTGTAAATTTTTAACCACTTGAGGAATCATCATACCAACTGCAGTTCAATTACAATTTAATGTAAATTTCATTCATTGTTTTAAATTCAATCCAATGCCATTTTTGTCCGTCCCCAGCCTGGATTATCCTGGGCCTATTTTTTTGGAATGTAGTCCTTAGCACATCGTTCCAAAATTCGATACGCTTCTGAAAGTCCACCACATCTGGAGGACATCAGCTGGCACCAACAAGCCCTGTCGGAGCCAACAACACAGGGCTGGAAAGTCTCGGCTATTTTGCAGAAGGTATCCAAGTGTTACAAGCCAGGATTCACAGTGCGTATCTTAAACTGAAACCAGGAGTCAGTTTTAAGTACAGTTGGAAGGCATTTCTCAAGCATGGAAGGAAAGAAGGAAGGAAGGAAGGGAAAATAGAGGAAGGAGGGAAGGGTGGGAGGGAAGCAAGAAAAGAAGCAAGGAAGGAAAGAAGGAAGAAGGAAAAAGAGAGAGAAGTGAGTAAGGGGGCAAGGAAGGGAGGGAGGAAGAGAGTAAAAAATGGAGGAAGGACGAAAAAAGAAAAAGGGAATAAATGGAAGAAAAAGAAGGAAGGAAGGAATAAAGGGAAGAGAGAGAAGGGAGTAAAGAAGGAAGGGAGGGAGTAAGGAAGAGAGTGAAGATGAAGGAAGGAAGGAGAAAAGAAAAGAATAAAGGGAGGAGAGAGAGAAGGGAAGAAGCAGGGAGGAAGAGAGTGAAGGCAGAGAAAAGAAGGAAGAAAGAAGAGGTAGGAACAAAGAGAGGTGAGAAGGGAGGAAGGGAGACGGGAGCAAGCAAGGAACAGAGTGGAGAAGGACACTAAGCCAACATTGGGTTCCTTCTAATATATTGTGTTGTGTGGACATAGCAACAGTGAGGGTTTGGGTATTTTGGGGGTATTTATGTAGTGTATATTGGAGGTGGTGACCCTTTGAGAGCTGTACGCAATGAAATTTCACTTTAATGTATGCCGATTAGTGTACATTCAAAGTGACAATAAAGCTATTCTATTC
>WNWU01020495.1:0-12784 GCA_012654045.1 Ptyas mucosa
TAAGAGGTAGCTTGCCTGGCAAAGCCACCTGATCCCAACTTCACTGAAATTAATCAATATCTTGCAGAGAGAGAGAGAGAGAGGGTAAGGGCAACAAATTCAGCACCAGAACACCACCTGGCTAAGGAACCCAATTCTCTGCTTTCTGTCAGAGAAATCTGGTTCTTGGACTCCAGTGAGACAATTCTTCTCTCACCCCTTTCCAAGAGTGCAGTGAAACTGCCAGGAAGCCTGCATATCCAGCATATTCAGCTCCAGAGAGAAAACAGTTTCCTAGCGTTCTATACTTTTCAGAATTGTTACTCTACTTGGTTAAATGATCCATGAGAAGAGGATTTTATGGTCCACACCAGGTGTACAGAAAATAGGTTATACCATTAAAATTGCGAATGTATTGCATACATAACTAATGAATTCCTATAACTACAATTAAAATTCCTGTTAGGTAGGAATCTGCTTTAAATAATAATTTCATGCAAATCTTTGGAAATACCTTTGAAACTTCTGAACTTGGACATATTTTGCCTCTTTCGACAGCTTTCATAAATGATGACATCACAGATTATATTATTTGTGCTAAGAGAATTGTGCGTGATCCCAATAGGATGAATGCCTGGTGAGTCAATCTCTCATTAACATCTTCCATTTGTAACATTGGGTAGCAAATGAAGTTGTGATCATGAAAGTTAATTACCTTTCTTTAAATTATTGTACAACTTTTAGCCAGGGTGGTAAAATACACTTTTTGAATTTGGAAAGTTACATTTTTGTTTCTATACTTGCACTTTGATTGCTTTAAATCCAGGTTTTAAGCAGAGCGACACCTAATTTACCAGTGTGAGTGTTGAGGCCTATTATAACTGAATATTTCCTTCCCAGTAATTTCACATCCACTTTCAATTTCTGTCTTTCTCATCTAATTTAAAATCTCTTTAAACACAGAGTCAACATTGGGGTTAGCAACCAGCTGGAACAGGTAGCAGAAGAATTTGGCCAACGGCCTTTTAAACACCAGGGCTCTTATCCCAGGAACGAGCTCCCATGGGAACAGAGATCTCGTAGGAAAAGAACATAGTAGTGAGAGAAGCAGAGAGAGATACCATGTTTTTCTGAAAAGAAGACCCTGTCTTATATCTTTTTGAACCCTGAAATAAGCACTTGGCCTTATTGTCATGCACTCAAAAGCCTGATTGGGCTTATTATCAGGGGATGTCTTATTTTGGGGGAAACAGGGTAGTTTGTGAAACCTCCAATCATAGGATGAATAGGAAAGGGGGCTGCAGCAGCAGATCATTACATGGAAAACCTTTAAGCCTAGAAGCAAAGCATAAACATGTGATGTGCTCAATAATCAGAATTATTTAGAATTTACTCTGATATGTGCGATTTTCAAGCATTCTAAGATTTTGGATAGCATTTTGTGAGCTTTTTAGTGTTAACCCAGTTCTCCAGATCTTAACTGCACTGGGCAATGGCTGGTATGGCAAGGTTATGTGGGAGTCCAAACTATACTGAGCAGTAGTGGCATGTAAACTTTATTGTGAGGAATATAAGGAAATCAATCGTAGTTCTTTTCTTTTTAACCTGGAGAGAAGGAGATTAACAATTAGGAAAGAAAGTCAAAGAAGAGGAAAAATGAATGAACGAGAGTTGCCACTAGCTCACCTTCCTCAATTTCTCCAAGGAGATTTACATCATCTGAAATTGTCAAAGAAACAAATGTGTGATCAACGACGGCATACACAAGATCTGTCACAATGGACCCGTGGCTGCCGGCTCTGAGATTGATGATCCTGCATTTCTCTTCCTCCTCCTGTGATGAAAATTATATTATTCCTTATATAACTATGTAGAACAGTTTGATTTTATTCTTGCATGCCACATATTGGGAACAATGAGTTTCTTTGCACACAAATGATGATTTTTAAATGGTTTATGGGTGGAGAAGAGGGAAAGACCTTGCTTTTTAAAATTGCTTCAATAAAATGAGTATTGCGCATTATCCACTTCTCTTTTTCGTGCTTTATTTCCTTTCATCCTTCATTATTACAACATAATTGAACTGGCTACCAATCATTCTTATGGCAAAGCAGATTTGCAAATGATAGAAGCAGTGGTGGGTTGCTACCGGTTTGCCCTGGTAATAATCTTCAAAAATTATTTCATGCTTTATTTATTTCTTTTTCATTGTTGCTTGTTCCTACATAATTGACCTGGTTACAAATCATTTCTATGGAAGAGCAGACTTGTGCAATGAAATGCATCATTGATTCAAAATTTGATGTCACTTAACAAAGAATCAGATGCATCTCTTCACACCATATTAGTAAAGTATCTTGAAATTCTTATATGAAAACCCTAGATTGGCATCCAAGGCCAGACAGATTCTGTGGTTAACCTCCTGTTTTATTAAGGATTTTGCGTTTGTTCCATAATATTATTTATTTATTTATTTATTTATTTATTTATTTATTTATTATATTTATATACCGCTCTACTCCTGGGGGACTCAGGGCGGTGTACAGACAAATATAAGAAAAACTCATTCTGAATTTAAAAATTGGTGACCATCTTCTTCCTATCCATTCATGTTAAGCTTAGGATCTAACCCAATAACTCACATCAATCAAGTAAGTCTTTTCTTGAATTCTTTATTTTGGATCTAGTCAAGTTTCTAGACCTCATCGAGGAGAGAATCACTGATCTCTATTTATTCCTCTCAGGTACTCATCTGGAACAACAGGGTGACCACGTGTTGATCCCTTTTATACCTCATGGGAGGAGCCAAAGGTAAGGGGGCATGATGGGAAGTGGGGAGGTAATAACATTTACATGGGTGGAGTTAGACATTTACTTAACAAACCCGCTCTAAATGTCTAACCGATGTTAGTTACATCATGTCTACAATCATACATGCTATATACAAGGAATACCATTTACAAATATACACATATTTTTGAGGTGAGGTATGTGTGTTGTTTCAGTGCTAGTGGTTTTGTTACTATGTCAGCAATTTCTTCCTCTGTGTCACAGTGTGTGGCCCTGATGAAACCCATTTCCGTGAACTGTCTAACGTGTTTGTACTTGATGTCTATGTGTCTGGATCTCTGCCCCACTGCGTCTGCCTTTGAAATTTCTATGGCTGCTTTGTTGTCTTCATGTATCACTATGGGATATAATGGCTCAGTCCAGACGTCGCTGAGCAGATCACAAGGTTGTTTGCTGCTTTGGACAGGCAAATGTATTCGGCTTCAGTGGTAGAGGTGGCTACTAGTTTTTGTTTTCTGGTGTACCAGTGTATGGGGCAGCCATTTAGGAATAGTACGTATCCTGATGTGCTTTTTCTATTCTCAGTATCTCTGGCCCAGTCAGCATCTGCGAAGCAGCTCAGCTTTGGTTTCATGGATGGGCTGGTTCTAGGCAAAGTTGGGCATTGACGCTGTACTTCAGGTATCTGAGGAGTCTTTTGATGGTGTCCCAGTGTAGAGTTGTGGGTTTGCTTACATGTCTGGACAGCAGGTTGACAGCTAGGGCGATGTCCGGTCTGGTCCAGTTGGCGATGTAGAGTAGTGAGCCTATGGTTGACCTGAATAGCTTATTGTCAGTGAAGGGCTCAGCCTCATTGTACATGCCTTTTACGAAGTCTTGTTGCATGGGCGTTTCACAAGGCTTTGCCTCTGACATGTTGCACTTTGACAATAGTTCCATGATCTTCTCTTTCTGCAAGAGTCGGAAGCCCTTGCTAGTTCTGGTTATTTGTACTCCAAGATATCTATCTATTTTTCCTAATGATTTTAGTGAAAAGTGACTTCCTAATTCCGTAGCAAATTTATCGCACTTGGTCTTCTGCTTTCCTATGTATAGTATATCATCCACGTAGACCAGGACACCTTCGAATGCTCCATTTTCCTTTTTTGTGAAGAAGCATTTGTCAGCTGAGGTGGCTTTGAAACCCATGGTGTCGAAGATTTTGGCCAGGCATTCATACCATCTTTTACCTGACCGTTTGAGTCCGTACAAGCTCTTATTCAAGAGCCACGTGTTGTTTTCCTCTCATTATATCCTGGTGGGGCCTTCACGTATATTTTCTTGTCCAGTTCTGCGTGAAGGTATGCTGTCTGTACATCGAATTGAAAAACTTCCAGTTCTAGTACGGTAGCCATTACTAACGCGCTCTTGATACTCTCAGCTCTAACGGTTGGGGAGTAGGTATCCGTGTAGTCGTCCGGGTATCTTTGCGCGAACCCTTGTGCAACCAGCCTTGCTTTCTAGAGCGTTTTGTTGTCTTCGAGGATCTTAATTTTGAATACCCATTTAGTTCCAATGGGTTTCTTGCCTTTGGGTATTTTGGCTGGTGAGTACACTTGCAGGTTTCGTAGACTCTCCATCTCCTTCTCCATGGCTTGCTCCCATCTCTCTCTCTCTTCCCTGGGAAGCCTGAGGATTTCCTCGTAGGAGTTGGGTGTGGCGTGTTCTGTCTGTACACACATGACATAGTCCTCAAACTTTTTTGGTAGTCTGTTTCTGCTGGATCTGATTGGTCTGTCAGGGTGAGTGTCTGACTCGTGGAGACATTTGGCTTCCTTCTCGGTGAGGCTGTCTATGTTCAGAGTGGGGTGCCCTTCTTTCCACCCTTCGGTCCACACCTCATGATGTTTTGGTTTGATCGTTTTTGGTTCTTTCACTTCTTCGATGGTCGGCTCTTTGTTGCTTTGGTCGTGTGTGTCCCTGCCGAGGAAGATGTCATTGGAGTGGATCTTTGACCAGTTCGAGTGCTCGTGGAATTCTGCAGACCTGGATACAACAAATTTGTTATTACAGTCCACAAATCTGTAACCTTTGGTTCCTGGTTCATAACCAATGAATTTTAATCTTTTGGATAATTTATCCCCCTTTTTCCTTAATTGTCGAGGAATATGTACATTGGCTGGGGCACCAAATATGTGTAGGTGGGCTATATTTGGCTTTCTATTGTACATTAGTTCATATGGTGTTTTATTGATTGAGCTTGACCACAATCTGTTGAGTGTGTAATTGGAATAGTGCAGTGCTTCTGACCAGAACGACTGGCTCATCTCAGCGTCTTCTAGTACGCACCTCACCATCGTTTGGAGTACCCCATTCTTTCTCTCCACGACTCCATTTCGAAAAGGTGAGAAGGGGCTGGATGTGTAATGTGATATGCCCCTCTCTCTCAACCCACCTCTAAAATCTTTTGCCATGAATTCCGTGCCCCGTCTGTCATTACCTGCCTGATTTTTGCTCCATGCTGCATTTCTGCCCTTTTATAAAATTCCTTAAACCTCTGAAATGTTTCATTTTTGTGTCTAAGTGAATATACAAAACCATACCTACTGTAGTCATCTATGGTTAGAAAATACCTTTTCTTATGCCCAATGGAGGGTCTCAATGGTCCCACTAGATCCATGTGGACTAGCTGAAATGTGTGATTAGTAGTGCATTCTGACCTTTTTGGTTTTGCTTTTACCTTGATTTTCGAGCATTTACACACCGCACAATCCAAATAATTTTTACAGTCCTTTACTTTTAATCCTTCGGTACACTCTAGCATTTTTGTCACGACGGGGAAACTGATGTGCCCTAGCTTTCGGTGTAAGAGATGGGCGCAATTATCGTGAATGGGTTTTCCGATAGATACCCTTTTCTTGTCTGAGTGTGCGTATTCTGTTTCTCCCTGGGGTTTCCCTACTGTTTCGGTGTTGCTTGTGTTGATCTTCTCTTCTTTTTCCTTGATGGGTGTGAAATGTGGTAACCCTGAGAGGGGCCCCGAGCCTGGTGCAACCAAAGAAACTCCACTCCGTTCAGCTCTTTCCGAAATGGGTTTATTGGGCGCTGGTGGCAGGCACACACTGCGAACGTCTAGGACGCTGCGAAGTTAGCGTTACAAGCCCTGGGTTTCTAGCGATTTAAATATCCCGCGCCGAGCACGCCAGGCATAAAACCACGCCCCTGCTTCCAATTAGCAGTTCCGGATGCGCTCCCCAGCTGCTAGTCGACGCCTCCTCCATGGAGTTCAGCGGCAGGAACGTAGCCTGTCAGAAGGTACAAACCCTAATCCCGCCGCAACTGCCATCCCCCCACCCCGCAAACGGCCGCCTAAACACCTGTGCTACCACCCCCCCTCTGTCGTGCTTGAAGTGTTCGTTCCTCTTCACCTCACTCGTGCGTCAGCGATGTCGAGCAGTTAGCAGGGCTTGACAGGCAGCTCCCCTTCACCACATCTCCTTCTGTAGCAGAAAGGTTAAGGTTTAATATCAGACCTAGGTTTATGGGGATGTATCTTATGAAATTGTCTGACCAATCTCCTTGCGTTGACATCAGACGCGGATACCCATGATGCCTCCTCGTAGGGATACCCTTTCCACCGTACAAGATACTGAAGCTTCCCATATTTTAGCTTAGCATCGAGAATCTCCTCTATTTCATAATGCCCTTCTATTACAGGCCCTGGGCGTTCTGGGGTATCTCGTGATTTCGGGACTAGCTTGAGAAGGCTACAATGGAATACGGGATGGATTTTCCCCAGCAAAGGTGGTAATTTGAGAACAACCGTGACAGGATTTATCACTTTTATTACGGGAAATGGGCCTAAAAACTTTGGCCCCAGCTTACGGTTGGGTACTCGTAACTGAATATATTTAGTTGACAAATACACCATGTCTCCTATTTGTAAAGGTCGAACTGGGTCTCGTTTTTTATCTGCTTGGGTTTTATACTCAAGGGCTGCTTTATCCAGTGCATCCCGTACCTGCGGCCATAAAGTCCGGAGTTTTCCAGCCCATTCCTGGGGCATAGTTGAAGTATCTGTTGTGTATTCTAGCTCCAGTATAGCTACAAACTCTTGCCCCATCACTACCTTAAATGGCGTTAACCCCGTACTGCTATGCACAGTATTATTGTACGCTACTTCAGCAAAGGGTAAGAGGGAGGTCCAGTCAGTTTGTTGATATGAAATATAACAGCAGAGATAACGTTCGATCATAGCATTTGTCCGCTCGGCTGCCCCATTAGTACTGGGGTGGAACGCAGAGCTAAGCCCCTGGGTAGACCCAATGTCCCATAGGAAATTAAGCCAGAAACGAGCTGTAAACTGGACCCCCCTGTATGAGATGATTCTTCTGGGCACCCCATGTAACCTATAAATGTGCTGGATGAATAATCTGGATAGTTTCCGAGCTGATGGTAACCCAGTGCAAGGAATGAAATGGGCCTGTTTAGAAAACAGGTCTATAACAGTCCATATGACTGTATTCCCATTACTTTCTGGCAGATCTACCACAAAGTCCATTGCTATCTCCTCCCAAGGCTGGTTGGGAGTAGCCACTGATTGTAAAAGGCCTAAAGGTCTTCCAGTTCGGGGTTTAGTTCTTGCACAGGTAGTACAGCTCCGCACATATTCCTCTATATCACTCCTCATATGGGGCCACCAAAACTGTCTCCGGGTTAAATGAAGTGTTTTGAGAAACCCAAAGTGACCAGCCGGCTTAATGTCATGACATTTCTGCAGTATAGCTATGCACATACTTTGTGGTACATACAACTTATCCCCTTTCCAGGCTAGGCCATCTCTATGTGTTAACATGTGGGTATTGTTTTGTAACCACATATCTTGAGCCAACACCTGCTGTAAAAGATCATGCCATGTAGTATGTCCATCCAGCTGCAGTGCCATGGTACCGTTTCCTGCCTTCCCCCTTGGGACCATAGCTTGCACAATTTCATCCCTTTTACTATTGAATTGCGGCATCCGGGATAAGGCATCAGCCAGGAAATTTCTTCCCCCCGGTACATACCGCAGAGTGAACCTGAAACGTTGAAAATGTTGGGCCCACCGCGCCTGCTTAGGTGATAATCTTCTAGGAGTTTGCAATGCCATCAGGTTCTGGTGGTCCGTCCACACCTCAAACGGAACTGTTGCCCCCTCCAATATATGCCGCCAGGTGAGGAGAGCCCACCGTACTGCGAAAGCCTCCTTCTCCCAAATAGCCCACCCCCGTTCTGTGGGAGTGAATTTCTTTGAAGTGTATGCACACGGGTGTAACTGGCCTTGGGCATCGGACTGTAGCAACACAGCCCCGACTGCTACGTCACTCGCATCCACTTGTACTATGAACGGCTTTGATTGATCAGGGTGGTGCAGAATAGGGGCTTCCGCAAACTGGCATTTTAAGGCCTCGAATTTCTTTTTGACACTCTACAGTCCACTCTAGCCGTTGTCCAGGACGAGGGTCTCCGGTATCCTTTGTGCGTAACACATTGGTAAGTGGCAGAGCGATTTGGGCAAATGTTGGTATAAACTGACGATAGAAGTTGGCAAAGCCAAGGAAACTTTGCAATTGTCGTTGAGTCCCCGGTGCTTGCCACCCTAGAACGTCAGCCACTTTTTTGGGATCCATTTCAATACCATCCCGGGAAATACGATACCCCAGGTAGTCCAGACGTGTTTGATGAAATTCGCATTTTGACACCTTTACATACAATTTGGCTCTTAAGAGCCGCTCTAACACTTGATGGACCAGGTGTATATGTTCTTCCATGGTTTGGGTATATATTAGTATATCGTCAAGATAGACTAGGACCCCACGGTATAGATATTCATGGAGAACCTCATTAATTAATTGCATGAAGACTGCTGGAGCCCCTTGCAGTCCGAACAGTATGACACAAAACTTATAGCTACCCAATGGGCAGTTAAACGTGGTCTTCCACTCGTCCCCCTGTTTGATCCTCACGCGGTAGTACGCTTCCCTGAAGTCTAACTTCGTGAAATATGTACCTGTGGCCAGGGCGGCTAGAAGGTTTTTCATCAAAGGAAGGGGATACAGGGGCTCCACGCTGACAGCGTTCAAACCACGGTAATCAACACAGAGATGAAGACCACCATCCTTCTTTTCCCGGAAAAGGACTGGAGCGGCCAGGTGTGACCGACTGGGCTGTATGAGCCCGCGTGCTAAGTTTTTATCAATATACGCCCATAACTCCTCCACCTCCCTCGGGGTCATTGCATACATACGTGGTTTTGGTAGCTTTACCCCAGGGATTAGTTCGATTGCACAGTCCGTCGCCCGATGTGGTGGTAATGCATCACATTCCTTCTCTCTTTTTTTTTTTTAATAAAAAGTTTTTATTGGTCAAAAATATACAATATCACAGTTTACAATATGTTGAATTTTCAATATCTTTATACAAAGATATCTCAGTTATTATTTTCTTTTTTTTAATTTCTCACACAACAGACATTATTATCTTAAATCGAAACAAACAACCAGGTTATATAAAAATTATATAAACAAAAAAAAGTGTTATACAAAATACAATAAAAGAAGAGAGAAAAAAGAAAAATGTCAATTAAAAAAACCTTAAACAGTAGATTCCCCTCCTTTCTTCATTTCCTAGTTCTGGCTCTTAAAACCATGGTCTGGCCTCCCCCCCCCCTCCCGGGCCGCAGCAGCTCCGTCCGCCTCCGCTCCTTGATCATCTAATACTTCCCCCTCTTCGGCTCCTGTATCTTCTCCACCTAGGAAGGATTTATGTTGGTCAAGAAAAGCCTTAGCTTCCGTTACAGTATTAATTTTCTTCTTACTGTCCTCCCAAAAAATCATCAAGCCCTCCGGAATCAACCACCTAAAACCTACTCCCTTGAGGTACAGCTTATTTGATAAAAAATAATATTTTCTTCTTAATTCTCGTACCTGTCTGGGAATCTGCTTCAGGATGGTGATCTCCTTGCCCCTGTACACCAGCGCCCCCAGTCTTTGTTTTCTCAATATCTCATCTCTCAGTTCCCTTCTCACAAATTTAATATGAATCTCTCTTGGTAAATTATGTAAAATTGCAAATTGTGAGTTTACTCTGTAGACCAAATCCACATCCCTTCCAATAGACTCCAAATCTCTTTCTAAAAATTCACCCAACATTTTAACCATCACTTCTCTCAAATTTTCCTGGTCAAGTTGTTCCACATTTTGGAACCTGAGAAAATAAGACATCTTATCCAATTGTAAAGTTAACATTGCATTTCCTCTCCCGTCCTCCACCTTCTGGAGTGCCCGTACCTCCCCCTCCAGACCCCCCATCTTCTTCTTGTTTTGCTCTGCCAGCTGTTGAACATCATTTAAATCTTTTTTCATAAATGTCATTTCAGATTTAATTTCAGATAATCCTTTTTGCACGTCATCTAACTTGTCCAACTTCTGGTCCAATATTGCCAGTCTTTCCAAAATTTTCCCCATGTCAGCTGCTGCTGGTTTGTGGCCCTTAGCCATCTTAGATCAGTAGAAGATGAGAAATCAAAAGGCAAACCTCCAGAGAAGAAAGAGGGATTAGCAATCAGAGTAGTTTTTCAACTATCCACCAGTGGGCGCTCACAGGAGCAACGAGTCCGAAGTATAGAGTAGGTCAAACAGGAAGCCAGAGGAGAATGTTGTCTTCAATCATAAATAAAGAAGCAGGAAGTCAGACCGCCGCCATTGCCTACCGGGAGGAGAGGCCACCAGACCTCTCCAAGCAACTCTGCCACAGCCATCCTCCAAGGAAAAGTCAGCAAGGTAAGGGGTTTCACTCCATCTCCTTCCCCCTAGTTCTCTACCACGGCTCCTTTCCAGCTACAAGGGGGGGGAACTCCAACCCCCCCTCTCGCCTCCAGGATGCCTGCTCCAACTCCAACCAATCAGTTCAGTCCGTTGTGCCTTCTTAGTTAGCACCGGTCCCCTTAGGCGCTGTGGCGTCTCCGCGGCCTCAAAGAAAAGCCGCCGATCGCCTCCCACCCCCTCTGGAGCCTCGGGCGCACCAGCATCGGCCTCCCGGCCCCTGGAAGTGAGGCAGGGGACCCCTGGCGAGCCGCCCTCAAACGGCAAACGCCCCAATAATGGGGCGCTTGGCCCAAAGGGCCTCCAGATGGGGGGGATCGGACTCTGGGGCCAGAGCTAGCCCGATCAGAGTCTGTCGCCAGCGGAACCAGAAGCGGAAGTCCCATCACATTCCTTCTCATCAAAGACCTCTGCTACATCCGAATAAACAGCAGGAACCCCAGGGAGAGGCGTCCCTTCAAATCCCGCAGACACGACCCCCTTTGTCATGGCCTCTTCCCTGGTAGTTGGCTCTGGACCCAGCTCTAAACGGAGTTTCCAGAATCCCCCCTCCCACCATATGGTAGGCCTCCACTTGTCCAACCAGGCTAGACCTAGAATGACTGGTTCAATCATAGTATCCACTACCAGGAAACGTATGTGCTCCCAGTGAGCTCCGATTATCAGTTTCACCCGTTCTGTTACGTGAGTGGTCGGAGTACCCCCCAGCGTGGACCCATCCATTTGTTCGAAAGCTATTGGTGTCTTTAACGGGATTAACTGAAGACCCAACTGTGTAGCCAACGACCGTCGCATTAAACACCGCGTGCACCCCGAATCAACAAACGCCTCTTGTTGAACCGCTAGTCCCCCTTGTGGTGATTGCAAGGTTACCGGAATGAGAAATGGTCGTATAGGAGCACTTACCATTGGATCACCGTTCTCCTCTTCCTCGTCACTCTCTGCTACGACTACAGGTACAATCCCAGGGTGCGAAGCAGGTCCCAGCTCCTTTTTTGGCGTGTTGGTCTCGTTTGCCATCGGCTGTGACACCCCCCGCGTCTTTTCGGGGATTATCCATGCCCGACCTCATCCGCTCACTGTTGGCGTCGTTGGACCTGTTGACTGTACCGGTGGCAATGGGCATTCTATAGCCTGGTTGCATCGGAAACACCGTAATGGCCGACGAGCTGGTTCTGTGGTCCTCACTGCAGGGTCACTCTGTTCTCCAGGTCTAGGTGGCAACGGTCGCTCGGACATCCGTCATACTTGGGGTGGGGCTCCGAGTCCCCTCACCCAAAATTCCCGTAGGCCTACCTCCAGATCTATGGCTGCCTTACACCATTCCGTCAGACGAGGCGGTAGACCCCGATATACACAGGCCTGTCGTAATTCACGGTCTAACCCAAGATGAAATTGATGGACCAGCATACGTTCAGGCCAAGCCCGGACTCTCCCTGCCAATTTCCGGAACTCCTTGACGTAATCCTTGGCTGGGCGGCCTCTTTGTTTCAGTGCTACCAATTCCCCCTCAGCTACCTGGGTTCTGGTGTCATCCTCAAATCGGGCTCTTAGCCCTTCCAGGAAGAGACCAACATCCGTTAACTCCCGAGCATGGTCGCTATGGAGATCTGCTACCCAATCTGTAGCCTCCCCAGTCAGGGTCGTTGTAATGGCCACCAGCATGGACCATTGCGTGGGATACAAGCGGCCATATAGGTCGATGTAGCTTAAGACCTGGCTCAAAAAAAGAGCTACCCTATCCGGATTACCATCGAAAGTGGCCTGCAGAGGGGGAGGGCCCCAGACTGGCTGTGGGCCCCACACCCCCTGCTGGCCCATTGGCCCCTGACCAGGATATCCCACTGGCGCTGGTTGTATTGTGCCTCCATCGTGCCCCTGCCCACTACGGAGGGCCCCTGACCCCAATCCTGCGCCTTCCCCCACAGGAGGACTTACCGGTTGCTGTAATTCGGTGGCTTTCGGTCCCCCTATGGTAGGACCCAACCGCAGTTTCGGGCTTGCCAATCGGAAGCGAGTCTCCATCCCGGACGTCCCAGATGACCCATGCCATGTGGTGCTGGGCTCCGTCCCCAACCATGGTTGCCAAGATGGGGCATCCCGAAAACTGGCTTCTCCAAAGCGCTTCCGGAGGATGTCTATGGTGGACTGGCCCAGGCCGGTCGAATAGCTCC
>WNWU01020504.1:0-12291 GCA_012654045.1 Ptyas mucosa
CTCTTCTCTTCTCTTCTCTTCTCTTCTCTTCTCTTCTCTTCTCTTCTATTCATTTGGTATCAAATCTGATAGTCTTCAGTGCACAGTTTTGAAAACACAGAGAATTAAAATGTACTTCTAGTAATATATTTATTTTTCATTTTGTGAAACAATACTTTTCACATATGCAAATTATAGTTGATCCTTTGGTAATTGGATTATTATGGATCTGTGAATTATTGTTATATAATAAAATTACACAGACAAGCTAAAGTTTAATCATGTACAGCCAACAATTTTATCTTTGAGATCTCTGTTAGAGAGGTGGGTTTCAGCAGGTTCCGACCAGTTCTGGAGAACCGGTAGTAGAAATTTTGAGTAGTTCAGAGAACTGGTAAATACCCCCACACCCATCTATTCTCTGCTTCCCAAGTCCCAGCTGATTGGGAGGAAATGGGGATTTTACAGTAACCTTCACCTGGAGTGGGGAGGGAATGGAGATTTTACAGTATCCTTCCCCTGCCACGCACACCAAGCCACGCACACAAAGCCATGCCATGCCCACCAAGCCACACTCACAGAACCAGTAGTAAAAAAAATTAAATCCCACCACTGCTCTGTTACCTGTGTAGAGAACCAATCCATGTTTTTATCATGATCAATGTGCATAGGAATATGACTCATCTGTGTTATCCATGTAAATAGGATACTGTCAAGAAGACTGAGAGAAAGAAATGAGGCAAAGTCAGGCAAATGAGGCAAGGTGAAACTATACACAAATAAGCTGTTAAGTAGAATAGTGGGGCAAATTTATTGGTTTGTTTATGAGGCTTAGAATGCAAGTCATTTACTAGACCTAATGATGTCTTTCTATAGAAACCAATACATTTCTAACACTCCCCCATGACAATGAGTCAGATCCAAACCAAAGACCAGGACCCTCAATCTTTCTGAGTTAATGGACAAATTTGGAAGGTTGACCAGATACCATGGAAACTGATCCCTATGGAGTGGCTTGGCTATATCCCAGATAGCTATATAATGATATATGGTGACATATGACCCTCTTAGAGGAAGGCAAATTGGTGAGGTTGTTCTTACTACTCCCTCCAGCCCTTCACGATACCCTTTATCATTTTTAAATGACTGTATAAACTCAACTTAAAGAAATAAAAGAGAATAGAAAGAATAAAAAGTGCAAGAAAAGTAAGAATATAATAAAGAGAAAAGAAATACATAAAGAGGTTACGTCCAACCTTCATCACAAAGTATAAACAAATTTAATAACTCTTCACCTTTTGTAAAATCACAAACATTTATCTCTTCATTCCATATCTTATCTATAAACAAATCGATAAAACATTATCCTTTTCAGTCCAGTGTCAGCAGAAAGTCCAAAAAGGATAGTTTATCTTATAATTTATATTATTTTAACATTGATCAAATAAGCCAACTTTATATTCCTTCCTTTTACTTAATCTTTAGCTCAGAATTCCCCAACCTTTCTGGCTTCGTGGACTGGTGGCGGGGGGAAAGGAGATGGTTCTGCGTGAGTGGCCAGCAAGCTCATGCACACACTTATCCAATACTCACACAAGTCGGGGATACATGCACACATGAACACTTGCCTACCACTTCCACAGCCCAGTTCCGAATAGCTCAAGGCCCAGATGGGGATTCCTGCTTTAGCTCATTCAAATATTGCAATAATATTTTATTTCTCTTCTTTTCTTTTTGTCCTATCGCACAAAATTATTCAAGGTTTTAACAAGGCTCATCTTAAATTTCAGCTGGAAAAATGTATCCAGTTCATTGTCTTGGTTTGTCATTTGTATTTCATTTTTAAAATTTAAAACCTCATCCAGTTTCTTTTGAAGATCCAGTGCAACTTCCTTTTCTAAATTATTCTCTTAGCCTATCAGTTATAAATCCAGTTTCAATATTGTCTCCAACTTGTCAAAATTTGTTCTGAAAATTGCATTTCTTCGATAACATCCTTTGAATATAGTCTCTCCATTAAAGCATAATCATTACTTACTATAGCTACTAGTTGCTAATTCAGTTCTACAAAAGTCTCCTTCAGTGTTTTTATTTTCATAACATTTTTTACTATCTTGCAGGCCTGTATATCTTTCCTCTACTTAAAATCTTTCTTCCCCTCTTCTGTCGAGTTTTTGAAATCATGAAATTATTTATCTATGTTATGTTCTGTAAAACCAAAACAGGGTCTATTTCCCATAAAGAAGCTGTTTGTGCTTACTTTATAATTAATTCCAAAATATTAGTGCAAAAGTTATAATATTCCAATTTTATCTAGACCTTTAGTCCATCTGTAACTTTCTAAGATCAAAATCATTTTTAACTTTTGGTTGATTATTTTAGATTCTGTTCATATGAAAGGCAAATTTATCTAACATTTTCAAACTTGTAATTCTAATAGCTTAGAATTAGTTAATCAGCAATTTCTGAAAGCGATTAGAAAGTACAGTTTGCAAACTTAGTATCCTTTGAAAATCTCTGCTGCTATTGGGAGAAAGTTGGCTAGTCTCTATTGTCTCCCTGTGCTCAAATCCTTGGAAAATGACTGTCCTTTGAAGCAGGCAATTCAATATGGCACTTATTTATTATTTATTTATTTATTAATGAGATTTATATGCCGCCCTATCTCCAGCCGGACTCAGGGTGGCTCACAACAGTTAAGAAACATCTAAGAAAAAGTTAAAAAATCAAATTCAAATCTCATAATTTAACAGTTAAAAGTACAATTAAGACTAACAAGTTAAAATTAAATTAGAATTAAACTTAGAACTGAGGACTGCTTCATTTCATGGAGTTACATCAAAGTGGCACTTCATCTAAGGTTCAGTCAAAATAAAGAACCTCTTTGATGCTTTGCATATATGTGGTGGTTGATTCACATATGCAGATTGTAAAATGATGTATGCTGCTGTCAGTAAGTGATGAATGCATGTGCACCAGTCCTCAACAGAAAGAAAATGAGTTTGGGTCAGGGGTGGGTTCTACTTACTATTACTACCAGTTTGCATTGTGCCTGCGTGCGTGCTCTTCTGCACATGTACAGAAGCTTCTGCGCATGCGCACATCACTTCTGATGACATCCGGGTCAGTGGGTGGAGCCTCCCGCTAGTTTTACTACCAGTTCTATAGAACCAGTGCGAACCAGGGGCAACCCATCACTGGTTTGGGTGTCCTAAAAATGTGGGGGTAAGTTCAGAACAGCCTTCCACAGTCTGGGCACTCCCAGAATTCTCCAGCCAACAAAGCCATTACTGCCAATGGTAGAGTTGAAGCCCATACATATGGAAGTGGACAAGTTTGGGAAAGGATAATCTAGAGAATAGTCAGAGTTTGTGAAGGAATAATGAAACACAAAGAAAATAGTACATATGATGAACAGTACTTCAAAAGTAAGCGGAATCCCAAAACACCCTTGAATCCCAATATGGGGTTGAAGAAAATAAAGAATCGGATAAAATATGCCAGAGTCCATGCCATTTCCTGTAGAAGAGAAGAAAAGGAATGGACATTAGAATAGCACCTTTCCTTGCTCCAAGTACCCTACATGGAATGTTAATGAGATCCAGAGTATATTTTCTGGAAACTCTGCTCTGTTTACTGCCCACTTTTACAGAACCATTTCCTACCCTGGCTACTTAAACAGATTTAACTGATTGAAAAGAGCTATAGAAAAATTCACTAGACAAGACCGAGTATGCTTGTTTTTGAAAAACTACAATATTTTGAGCTCACATCATTCCAGAAAGTGATGGAGAAGGAGAAAAGTTTCTTTGCATGTTGTTATAAGGTTTTTTTAATTAATCACGGAAGACAAGCTTTTTATATAGTGATTATCAATACAAGAGACCAGGTGTGGTTGAAGCACCAGTGTTGCTATGTATGTGGATCTGGTTTTTTTAAAAAAAATTTTTTTGATTTATATGCCACCCTTCTCCGGAGACTCAGGGCGGCTTACAATGCATTAAGCAATAGCCTTCATACTTTTGTATATTTATAAAAAGTCAGCTTATTACCCCCACAAACTGGGTCCTCATTTAACCTACCTTAGAAAGGATGGAAGGCTGAGTCAACCTTGAGCCTAGTGAGATTTGAACTTACAGTAATTGCAGACAACTGGTGTTGATCACTATGCTTTTAGTCTGCTGAGCTAAACCACGCTCTGTCTTGAGCTCATAAAAACATTATTTTCAGTAACTGACATGTTTATGTGATATCAGGTGAGAATGTAGCGCTGGACAATAGTGCACACCAAATTCCCACTTTAAATAAGGCTTGAAAGGTCTCTTCTGCCATCTTCTTTATTAAAAAAAAATAAGTCCAACCCCATTTCCAATCCCTCTAGATCTTTTTTATAAAGAAAGATGAACCATAACTTTATAGTTGTAGTCAAGCCACCATAAATCATTTCTGAATCAAAGCCTCAAAATCACTACTTAAGAAAACTCGATTGTAATTCTTGTACATTCTTAGTTCAACCAATGTCATTATCCAATTGCCTCTAAAGCAGTGGTGGGTTGCTCCCGGTTTGCACCGGTTCGCAAGAACCAGTAGTAAAAAATTTTAATTGTTCAGAGAACCAATAATGAGATTGGCTGGCTACGCCCCCGAACCGGTTCCTGGACCGGTTGCTTACCCTGCCCACTCCCAATCTATTGCTGCCTCCTGAGTCCCAGCTGATGGCTAGAGGGAAAAAAAACTGTTTAAATTCTTGCTGGGGGCCTTCAAAGGGCCGCACTACAGCTGATCAGTGTTAAAAGAAAACAAATGAGTAGACCGGTGCCCGCAAAAATAAATGGGTAGACCCAGAGGTGGGATTCTACTTCGGTAGATCCGGTTGTTAAGTAGTTAAGTAGTTAAGCCAGTGGTTGCCAAAGTGGGAGGTACCATCCCCTGGGGGGTGGTGGGATGTGTTAGGGGGGCGGTAAGAGGCAAGGGGGATGGCAGGGGGGCGCTAGAGGCAAAAGGGGGCAACGGCGGGGCTAAGTGGCAAGGAGGGTGGCCCCCACCCTTTGGCCTGTGCCTCGCAGCAGTTACCTCCTTGCAAGAAAAAACAGCCCCTTTCAGCTTCAGCATAGGTTAATTAGCACAAGTTGATTAGATCGGCCTCCCGACTCTCAGCTGATTTGCTCTCAGCTGTTTTGGGCAGGGCTCTGTTGCTAGCTGCAAAGAGTGGTGGAGCAGATTTTTTTTCCCCTAGCTATGCTGAAAAAACGAAACTGAAAGTAAAGCAGGCTCTTTGCTGCAACATGACAAAATGAGGCAGAGAGATATTTCTTTTTCTTTTTCCTCAACAAAAAAGGCAAACAATGGGAAATTTAGAGCAAAAGAGGAGAGTTCAAGATTTTAAAACACAAAAGAAAAAAAGCTCTATTTAACTAGGGAATTGTAATAATTGAGATACAATTAATTGTATATTGTGTTGAAATCAGAAATGGTTAAGTTGTGGTTTGGAGGAATATATGGGGGAAATTATTTGGTTTATTATTTATTTGTTTGTTTGTTTGTTCGATTTATATATGCCGCCCTTCTCCGGAGACTCAGGGCGGCTTACAATGCATTAAGCAATAGCCTTCATATTTTTGTATATACCTGCTTAGTAGGGCTTTTTGGCCCCCCCCCCAAGCGGTGTCCTATTTTATACAAAGTCAGCTTATTGCCCCCACAAACCAGATCCTCATTTTACCTACCACAAAAGGATGGAAGGCTAAGTCAACCTTGAGCCTGGTGAGAATTGAACTCACAGTAATTGCAGGCAGCTGCCAGCTAAGTGCTACTTTAACAGCAGCAGTTTAGTCCGCTGCGCCAAATTATATTTGGTAAATATAATTAATTGATTTGTAAGAAATTGGATTGCATGGAAATAATTGGAATATTCATGTTCATATTGATTAATATACAAAAAGATAGTTATATAACTAATTGATTTGTATTAAAATGTTGAATTTGTATTAAACAACTGTAATATTACATAATTAACCAATGTGAGGATGGATATAAAAATAGATGGGAAGGGGTATAATATAGAATAGAAGGGAAAAATTGAATTTGATTAGAGATGAGGATGAAGGGTAATATTGGTTATTTAAAAAAATAGATGAGGAATAAATATGGCAAAAAGGAAATATAGAAATTGTAAATTTAAGTGAAATGACTAAACACTGTTTAAATTTGTGAACCGGCCAAATACTCTATTCAAAGAAAATACATTGTATGTTTGTATGTGTGTTTCTAATTATTGCTATTTATTCATATTTGTTCTCTTTTATTCTTTAAAGTTTAACAATTCATTCTTTATCTTAATATCTTTATATTTGTTTGGGTTTGGCTTTCTTCCCTTTCATCTTTTTTATTGTACAGCAATCTTTCTCCTCAAACCTACCACCTCTCTCTTTTTCTTTTCTTCTTACTTTCTCTTCCCCCTTCTTCTTCTCCTCCCTACTTCCTCTTCCTTTCTCCTTCTCCTCCTCTCTTCCTCCCTCTCTTAACCTCACTCCTACTCTAATTTCCCTTCCCTTCTTTCCTCCCTTCTCTTCCTTCCATCTCTCTCCTTCCTTCATCCCTCTCTATTGCTCTATCCTTTTGTGCATATGGACTACTCAGAGGGATGAAAAAGTTATTTTTGACTGGTCCTCGCACTTTTGACCAGTCCTCAAATTTACGACTGTCCTCACATTTTACGTTTTTGCCCTATCTTGTCACCATGGTGAAGAGAAGCAGTTGTGAAATGAGTGACATGGTTGTTAAGAATGCTACAATGGGCATAAGTGATGACCAGTCATAAGTGCGAAGACCGGTCAAAAGTGCAAGGACCTGTCAGAAATCACTTTTTTCAGCCCTCTGGGTAGTCGTTTTGTTCATATGGACTACTCAAAGTTATTTTTGACTGGTCCTCACACTTTTGACCAGTCCTTGAATTTACGACTATCCTCAGATTTTACGTTTTTTGCCCTAACTTATCACCATGGTGAAGAGAAGCAGTTGTGAAATGAGTGACATGGTTGTTAAGAATGCTGCATGGGCATAAATGTGAGGATGGTCATAAGTGTGAGGACCTGTCAGAAATGACTTTTTTTAGCCCTCTGAGAAGTCCTTATACACATAGCCATGGCCACCCGGTCACATGACCAGCTAGCCATGCCTACCCAGTCACATGACCTCCAAGCCACGTCCACAAAATAAGCCACACCCACAGAACTGGTAGTAAAAAAATTTAGAACCGACGGACGACTTCCGGCTCCAGATGGCAGCAGACATTGTTTGGGTTCTTTGCCCCAGCGTCTGAATCCCCCCCCACTTGGAGGCCCCTCGGGGCCGGGTGCCCTGGTTTGGGGGTATCCGCCGTTAAGGGCGGCTCGCCAGGGGTCCCCTGCCTCAATTCCAGGGGCTGGGCGGCCAATGCTGGCGCGCCCGAGGCTCCAGCGAGTGTGGGCAGCACGCAGCGGCCATTCCAAGGCCGTTACGTGCCTATGTGCCTGTAGGACCCGGTGTATATCGAAATTAAGGCAGCAGGTAAAGAGGCGATCGGAAGAGGAAGAGATGCAGGCCGGAGAATAACTAGAAAAGGAGAGACTTTGACTGGCGAAGCAACGAGGCGTCCTGCGGGTGAGAGGGGGGGGCTGAAGTTTCCCTCCCCCTTGTAGCTGGGAAGGGCGCCGTAGTTGAGAAGAAAGAGCGAGAAAAAATAAGGAGACCTCTTACTTTACTGATTTTCTGTGGAGAATGGTGGAGGCAGAATTTGGGAAGGGAGGCTGGAGCCCCCTGTCCTTCTGGAGAAACATGGCTGGAGCTTGATTTCCTGCTTCCTTGTATATAATTGATGACATCACCCACCTCTGGTTTCCTGTTTGACCTACTCTACAAGCCGGACTCGTTGCTCCTGTGAGCGCCCTCTGGTGGATCGTGAGGAAATAGAGCTGATTTTTAAGAGAACCTTCTCTTTCTGGATGCTTGTGCCTACCTGAGGACCTCTCATTCTTTATTACTGTAAGATGGCTAAAGGACAAAGACCAGCTGCAGCTGACATTGAAAAAATTTTGGAGAAATTGGCAAAATTGGATGAGAAACTTGATAAACTTGATATCTTGCAAAAAAGGGCAATTGGAAATAAAATCTGAAATGGTGGTTATGAAAAAAGATTTAAGTGCTGTTCAACAGGTGGTTGAGGACAACAAGAAAAAGGTGGGAGGTTTGGAGGGGGAGGTGCGGGCAATCCAGAAGAGGGAAGAAATGAGAGGAAATGTAATTTTAACTTCGCAGCTGGATAGAATGTCTTATTTTCTCAGGTTTCAAAATGTGGAAGAAGTGGACCAGGAAGATCTGCGAGAAGTGATGGTTAAATTGTTGGGCGAATTTATTGAAAGAGGTTTGGATTTTATGAGATGGGACATGGATCTAGTTTATAGAGTAAATTCACAATATGCAATTTTACATAGTGTCCCAAGAGAGGTCCACATTAAATTTGTGAGAAGGGAAACGAGAGATGAAATACTGAGAACTCAAAGATCGGGGGCGCTGATATACAGGGGCAGGGAGGTCACCATTTTGAAGCAGATCCCTAGACAGGTACGAGAATTAAGAAGAAATTATTATTTTTTATCAAGTAAATTGTACCTTAAGGGAATAGGCTTCAGGTGGTTGATGCCGGAAGGTTTGATGATTTTTAGGGAGGGCAGTAGGAAGAAAATTAATAGTGTGATGGAGGCTCAGGCCTATCTGGAGCAACATAAGAGCCTCCTAGAGGGTGAAGATACAGGAACCGAGGAAGGGGAGGTACTAGATGATCAAGGAGCAGGGGCGGGCAAGGCCGTGGCGGTCCGGGAGGAAGGGGGTGTTAAGGCCAGAACCTTGAGATCTAGAACCAAGAAATGATGAAGTGAGAGGAATATATTATTTTGTGCCTTTTATGATATCTCTTATTTTTGTAAACTTTAATATTACTCTGGATATTGAACTGATATTTTTATATAAATCCGGTTGCTAAATTTGTAATTTTAATAAGGGAAGATCTGCTGTATGTGAAAAAAAGTAATTATATATTATCTTTGTAAAAGGATAATGAAAATTCTACATATTGTAAGCGATAATATTGTTTATTTTTAACCAATAAAAACTTTTATAATAATAATAAAAAAAAAAATTTAGAACCCACCCCTGCTCTAAAGTTTCCCCATCATGCCTTCTACATGTTTGATTTCCCAGGCAAAAAACGAATGTCTTCTTCATAAAAGGCCTTTTGATAGCCAGCAATACTCATCTGGAAGCACTTTGGAATTGGGTGGCATTGAATTTCCCATTAACAATATTCCCATGGCAATTTTTCATACGCACCTAAAATGGTCTGGCCTTTTCATATTATCTTAAGGAAATAAAATTCTAAACCTAAAAACATACCAGGGGGGGTGGGGGGGTGGAATCTCAGTATTTTAATATTTGGTATGGATTATTTGTGTACTCACCCTCCAGAGTTTGCGTTGGAGTATAAAGTACAATGCAGAAAGTTGAAAAATTGGAACTATAAGCAGTGGCAATGCTGCAGAAGGAAACAAGATGCATATAGCTATTAACTGTCTTTTCTAAACATAAATGAAGTATCAACCACACTCCTCAAATATTTTGTATTTAACATTTTATTTAACAATTATAATTGTACTTGAGAATCTCATCATCAAAAATAAATCAACCCCAAAACATGTACATGGCAGACACTGCCTGAATTGTGCCACTCAAACTATTTGTGTTGGCTCCATTAGAACCAACTGACTAAAATACACCTGAATGAGCTAAAGGGAGCTCTGTTATTCCTTGTGATAAGTGGACAATACTATCATAATCTATTCAGGTTTATTTAGAAGAAAGTCCTGGTAAATCCAGTGAGACCAGCTTTCAAGTGTTTCTGTATTCATTTATAAGAGACATCTTGTAAAACTGCCCATCTTGTAAAATACAACTCCAGGTGACTTACAACAATATAAAACCTAAAACTAGAGACAGGGCTACTAGTATATATAAAGAGAACAAACCCCACTACCTTCTAGCATTGATGATGTTACCTAATTGGGTAATGAAATGTCTGCAAGTAAACTACTGTCCTCAGGGAGCACCAAGGACCCCACAGTTCTACCCTGAGCTACAAATATTCTCTTCTATTGGAATCAGCCAAATAAAAGGCATTTTTCCTTCAAAAGTGGGGAGGGGTTAATAGTCCAGAGGAAAAGAAGCATAGAGGCACGACAAGGAAAGTTACAAGTAGTACTCCACTTGCTGGTCAATAGCAGAGAAAAAAAGGGAAGAAATTCCAGAGAGAGGAATTAAGGGAGAACAGTGTTTCTAAGAAGAAAACATTATTATATAATAGTACCACAGAATACGGTATTGTAATAGAGTATAATAATTGTAATCATTATAATAATTGCAATTAATGTAGCAATATAGAAATAGCAATAGAATACAATGTAAAGTAGAGGAAATAGAAAACACATATAAACTTGTAAATTTCACATTTTGCTTTTATATCTTGGGTTTCTTCCAAAATAAAATAACTACCTAACCCTTATAGGAAGATATTTTTTTAAAAAAACCCTTGTTCAGAGTTCAACGCTTTTGTGGTTGTTGAGACTCAGACTCAACACTCAATCTAATTGGAGACAGTTAAAGAAAATCTTATGAAGGGGTCCCCTCTGAACTGCTGTAAGCAGTTAGTGATGGTGGGCATTAGCTTGGCTGTCTTCAAGAAAGGATGGGCCAAGTCATGGAATTCATGAGATTCAATGGCTATTAGCTTGGATGGCAGTGTGGTAGCCTCCGAAGGCCATCTGAAGGAAAACCAGTGGATTTCCTTGGTTGGTTATTGTGAGAATGGACTGCTGAGCTTGATGGGCCAGGGGTTCAATCCAGCAGGCACCATTTATGCTCTTATGAATAAAATAGTTTCAAAAAGAAAAGTAACTGCTGGTGAAGAGAATGGAATATCCTTTCCATTATTGTCCTGTTTTCCTTCCATGGCAATTTTCTTCCACTCTAATCTGATTTATGAATGGTCTTCAGTCGTGCCCATAGAGCAGTGATGGCGAACCTTTTCGGTGCATTTGTCAGGGCTACAACCCGGAAAAGGAGCTGCCCTTGGTGCATGTGCACACCTGAAAATGAACTTCTGGTTTCAGCTACTGAACTTCCGGTTTCAGCCAGCTACTCTTCCGGGTTTCTGGTGCGCATGTGATGATCAGCTGGGCATGCTCATACAGGAAAACAGAAGACCAGCTCTTCTAGTTACCAGCAGTGCCGCATGCAAAAAGGCCAACTGATCATCAAGTGTGTATGCACGCCAGAAACCCAAAAGAGGAACGGGCGACACCGCACATGCCAGGCGACATGGCTCTGCGTGCTACTTAGGGCACGCATGCCATAGGTTTGCTATCATGGCTATACAGCATCAAATAATTGAGCAGTTGCATAAGAAAGTGCAGTACCCTCTCCTGTTTGCCATTTCTCTCTTTGCACTGTTTAGGCATAGTCTGTTTTTGAAGATGTGGACTTAGAGTCAGGATGCCTCCCTCCACCTTAAATATGTATGTTAAACTCATGGGAAACTGTGTGTTCTGAGAAAGGAAAAAATTCCTCCTCATTCTCTGCAATGTTTTGCAGTTGCTGCCTCTGCTCTTTGTCTTCCCTCCTCCTCTTTATCTTATCATTAATAACAAAGGTTATGTTATTAATCTGCACTGTGTTGGGGATTATATGTAATCTGTCCATGAGCTCAGGGTGGAAAAGATAAGAGTCCAAAGATGACCCAGAGCTTTTTTGCAAAAGTTGCTTTTTTTTTACACAAGAAAAAGTTCATTTGCAGCTTAACAGGAGGTAGGGGGGAATAGATACTCACTGAAGAAAAAATACCTGTGCTGATAGTTATAAGGCATGTATTTCTTTTTCTGCAAACCCAACTGTAAAAGAAAGTAAGTCATCAGAAAAACAAATAACTTTCACTAGGTAATTATAACTTAAGGCTCCATTTCTTTAATATCCTTTTCAGCTGCTTTGTGAAATAAATACTCAGGCAGGACAAAAGGGAAAAAAGTGAGATGCACACAGCTGTCACAATAATAGATTGTAATTGTGGTAGTTAGAATAGACTGCAGTCTTTATTTTCAGATGCAGGAACACATGGCAGAGTGAGATAGCTTTAGAACTAAGCCCTGCAATATAAATACAGAAAGAGCATTCTTAAACTTAGGGTTTTTTAGCCAGGAAAGGAAGCTGTTCCTTTTGGTAGCAGAAACA